>PVLA01004492.1:155000-174611 GCA_004027455.1 Hydrochoerus hydrochaeris
TATGGTAGCATTTTATAGAAGATAAGATCTGTAATGATCATCAAAATTAAGAATTTATTGAAGAAAAATGTAATCATAAAATCAATTATATAGAACTTCGTTTTGTTAATTGTACTTGGCAGTAATTAACTGAAATATTTCAATTACTTTATCATAGTAATAAAATTTAAAAAATTAATATTTCTCAGCAACAGCAATTCCTTGGTGAAATTACACTGAAAATTAGGCAATGGTGAAAGTATTTTTGTGGAAATAAATTTTGGCTTGTAATTCTGACATCTGAGAATAATGTAGAATGCAAATACTCTGTACAATTGATTATTTTAAATTGAGTTCAGTGAATGGATGCATTTGATGATGTTCCTATGTTGAGTTGTGCAGAATTTCAATATATATCTGCAAATCACTCCATTTTTCGGAAGTGTGGACTAATTAATATATAAAATCAGACATTTTATAGCTGGTAGGTTCAGTTTATAGTAACAAATTGTAATAGGTAAAAATAAAAGACCTAATTGATTTATTCAGTGTTTAAAATAAAATCTCAGGGGAAGATTACAACCAAACAAATCTAAAAGTAAATATGCCTTTAAGGAAATGATAATCTTACTTGAAAAAAATTTAGGAACAGTGGATATGTGTGTACCGGTATCTCTGCTTTCAGTTCTGAGGAGTAAGTTGTGGGGGAGTCCTTTCTCTTGTTCTTACAGTAATAAAAAATGCTGGAAAAATCTAAATTCATTAACAGTGAAAATCAGAGGTGCGAAGTCTAAAGTGAAACTGTAACCAAAAAATCTAGAAAGATGGGGACATTAAAAAAAAAGACCCAAGATTTGCTTACCCCCAGAAACAGTCATTCAAAGCCACAAGCACTAAGAATACTTACATGATTGCTTTGACAAATTTTAGATGTCTAAAGAGGGAATGGTATAGGATGGAGACATTTCTGGGGACCACCGTCTTAGGGAACGCCGATGCTTACATGGATTTTCACTATGGAAACTCTTCCAAGAGCTCATCATAAGCATCTGATGAACATCCTAATACTTCCACAGTCTTTTCCATTCCAAGAATTAATACTCCAAGAATAAAAATGGATTTTCCAGAGCTTTATTTCATAATGAAAGGATAATTCCACGCTCTCTGAAATCTTCCAATCTTCTTGTCATTCCCAGAGTGGAAACAAATATAGTCAGGGAAGGTGAGAAGCTCAAGGAAATAGATTGGAAGTGTTACAGTCAGGAACAATAGAGGGATATAAGAGTTGGAAAAGAATCTCTAACACTGGAGGCATCCTTGTGAATGGTAGAGCCCAGAGAGACCATTCTATCAACCGGCTGAGACTTGATCAGAATCTGATGGAATACCCCTTTCTCCCACTCCTTACTCTCACATCACCAAGCTTTTAACATACTAACAGTGAATCACAACAGAAATAGTTACATGGCACAGAGTCTCTTTGAGGAGAAGTTCTGTGTTTGGTAAAATCCAAAGTAAAAAGGTAAGATAAATACAAGTATAATAGGGGAATTTGAACCTTCTGGCACAGAAAGCTGTAGCAAACAGTAGATGTAGCTAAAATCCTACACAGATAAATGTAATACTTCATACTAAATGCCTATTTCCTTAAGTACCTGTTACACTATATGTCATGTCTGATGTCTGACATTCAACCCAAAATTATAGTATATACCCAAAGGGAAAATATATGTAAGCACACTGTGTGCACATGTGTGTTCATACACAGAGGCACACCATAAAAATAAGCCTGAAGGAAAAAAATTAAGAACTGGATACTGCACAAATTCTGTTAATATTTGAAATATTTAAAATACCTATGATTAATACATTAAAGTTTCCAATGTTAAAAGAGGTCAACATACAAAAACAGACAGGTAATGTATGCGAAGGTGCAAACTCTAAAACGGAATAAAAATACTAGAAATCAAAGCCATCTTTAAAATATAGGAAAAGTGAGAAGAGTGTTGATGAGTTGATATTACATGAGTAGACTTCACATGAGCTGAGGAAAGAATCAGTGGAGTAAGATAAATCATACAAACTGAATTTTGAAGAGAAAAATAATATGAGTGCTCCCCAAAACTGTGGAATGTTAGCACGCATGTAAATTCTTCCTGTTTGGAAACTCTGTTTTACTGTTATTTTTATTTTTTCTCTTTAAAATGAAAAAAAGTAAGAACAAAGCATAGATGTATCAGTGGTATTTTTAAACAATGGAGTATTATTATGCCATAAAGAATGATAAACTCAAGGCTTTTATTGGTAAATGGATGTAACTTGAGGCATACTCGTAAGCGAAATAAATCACACTCGCATATGTAAACATCGTGTGTCTCCCTCGCGTAAGACACTGAAAGAGTAAATATGATCCAAAACTACAATAGATACTGTGACATGAGAAGAAACTGCTCAAAAGAAAGAAATACGGGGGATGGGGGAAAGGAGAAAACAAGGAAGGGAAAAAAACACATAAACAAACAAATTTTAAAACACAAGATAACTAAGGTAATTATATTACTAATTTCTATTAGTTCCTTGCAAAGATAGCTTTGCGTTTATATTGTTTGATCAAATTTTCCTGCCTGTATCTTGTAATCTGAGCAACAACTTCAAAAATAACAATACACAACTTTCAAAATACAAAACGCAATATATTAACCATTATTTATTGCCTATTATCTAGGTTTGAAATTCTGTAACTTTTTTTTTTGCTTTTTCTCTTTAAAATAAAAAAGAAACACTATTCGAAATAAAAATGGTTGCAAACTTTGCAATATTAACGGCAGATACCTAACTATGGATTTGAAAAGTTAAAAGAACATTATTCAAGAAAAATTCAAAAGCAAGAAACAAAATAGGCATTAAACTACTTGTATCATATTTATGCTGCAAAAACTCAAAGACAAAAAATATTGTGAAATTAAGTATTGTCAAAGAGAAACTAGCAACACTAGAATATTAACTTCCAAATTCCCAGTGATGTCTTAATGTTAGAAAATTTTTCTTATGGTTTTCTATAATAATGTTAAAGGGAAGACAAATAGCAAAGCAAGCATTTAATAAAATTTAGAAAAATTTGCTTACATTATTTCTTAATAAAAATATATGGATACATGTTTAGAGAAGTAATAGTCCTGCACAAACTACATAACACAAATCAGAACTCACCTTTTGTTCAAATGATAATGTCAGAGTAACTGTGCCCAACGTTTAATGCTTTTAGAGTCACCCAATATGTCTGGTGAAATGAAGAATTCTCAGTATTTGAGAATATATGTTTCCAGGAAAGATCCAGGAATCTGTATTTTATTAAGACTCTAGGTAATACTGATACTCTATAATGGTCTATGGATTGTACATTAATACTCTAAATTAGAAACATTGATTTCAGTAATTGCTATGGCAGGCATTATTGTCTTAAGAGGACAGTCTCTGTAGACAGATTGCTAGCTTAGAATTCTGAGTGTCTTTCAAAAAAATTCAGTAAAATGATGCAGTAACTCACTTCGAATAGCATCGATCACATGTTACAACCCTAAAAAAGTTATCATTGTTGACATGTTTAACACAATTGTCATTTAGCATTGCACAATATATTTATGTAAGACAATAAAATACCAAGAATTAGAAATGAAGAAACAATATTAGCAATAGCATTATTTGAACATTATATCATTTTGCAGCTGAAAAACTCAAAGTCAGCATAAGTCATCATAGATAATTTCAGCATGTATTTAATTACAAATTAATAAACACAACTAGATGCCCTTCATACAAGCAACAATCAGAAAACACGATGGCAAAATGCATTGTTTACAAAAGCAAGCAAGGAGACAAAGTAACTAAGAGTTAACTTTACAAAAAATGTGCAAGTTCTTTTAGGAGGAAACTTTTAAAAGCTACTGAAGAACATAAATTATGCTTAAATAAATGGAAAGATGACTCTTGTCCTTGGTTGGGGAGACTTCTATAGAAAGAATTCAATGCCATTAAATTAAATCAAAATTAAATCGCATTTTAATAAAAATGTCAATGCAAGTCAGACATAGCAGTTCATGCTCTAATTTCAGGTATTCTTGAAGCTGAGGCAGGAGAATTGTGAGTTAGACTCCAACCTGAAGACTGCCCTCTCCAAAGGTACAAAGCAACATTTTTTTAAAAAAATTCAAACTGGTTTTGGAAACATTTCAAAAAATATTTATGTAAAAATTGATTAAATATTGTATAATAAAAAGCCAAGAAATACACCCCTGTGCATATATGAATTTAGAATACAATAGAAAAAGAACATGCACATACATCACTCACACACACACACACACACACACAAACAAACAATAACAAACACATATATCCTACATTCAGGATCCCATTGCGCTCACCACAAAGGAGACATTGAGCAGAACATCTCACCCATATCTTCTCAGCCACAGTAACCAGTGGTAACAATTTTGTTCTGGGTCTCTCAAAAGAATAACATCATGCTTGAGATTTCTGAGTGCTTATATTTCCTCAGTGCATTTTTTCCAAATAAATATGTATGAAGAGAAGGTTCAATATCCCCATGCTTTCCCTTAGCAACACCAGACTCCTCATATATTCAGGAAACTGCATTTCACAGATTTAGGAAATAACTCACGATACATCCTTCTGTCACGTTGGTTCAAGTCAGACTTTTGTAAGGTCCAGTTACATAAAATGAGATAGGTTCTCACTAATACATGTATTGATTTCATTCTCTGGAGCTCCATGACTGATTATTCACAGCCAGAGGCCTCTGTATGTGAAGCCACCTCTGGTTATCTGACTACCACAGGAGTACTGCTGTCTATCATCATATCCATTCCTGCTCTGTTCTGGGCAATTGAATTGTATTATCTTGGCAGAGTACCTTGACTCCTTCCATGAATCCCATTTCAAATGCATTCCCTCCTCACAGAAATTCTAGAGAGACTGACCACTATGGAGCATTGTAAAAGAATTGGTGTCACTCTCACTGAACTATTTCTCATCAGAATAGTATAAGGAAATTCTCCTGGGCTATCCCTATAAACATAGTGATGGAAATGTTAAGCAAGACGATGGCAGATCCTTTTTATCATCACCACTTCCAAGATGATTGGCTTATTTCGCTGACAAAATGCCACAAGACTTCGATTCTTCCAGTGTCATTTATATGAGTCTTCACTTGATCCAGTTGTATTAGTCAGCTTCCTTATATCTGGCACACAATATCTGATACCCACAATTTAAAGGAGGAAAGATATAGATATACTTTGACTAACATTTATTTTTTTATTTTTTTATTTTAAAGAGAATGAAAAAAAGAGGACAGATCTAAACAGATCAGAACAGAACAATGTAAGCAACACAGCACTTCACAAGACAAGTGAATATTAACAGTAGCTATCATAATGTCTCTTTCTTTGAAATAGTTGAGCTTAACTTTATACACAATAATGTCAAACATAACAAAATAGAATAAAACCACTCAAAAGAATGAAAGAATTACAAGGCATTCTAAACCAAATGACTAAAGATGAACAATGGCTACTATATTATCTCATTTTCCATTAAAAATTTGTTTATACTATCATACATATTAAAATCCAGTAAGACTCAACATGATAGAACCAATGGTAATGGAAATACAAAAGCATGATAGGACTTCAGAGCAAGATGATATTCAATGAGCAATGGCTGCCATATTATCTTGTTTTCTTGAAAGTAACTATTCATACCATCATATATTTTAAGATCAAGCAAAAGAGAATAAAACCATTCCAACCAATAAATTAAAACATAAGACTTCAAAGCAATATAATGGTGAACCATGATTACCATAAAATCTTCTGTACTCTTACCATTTGTTACACTAGGGAGACTATACAGTATTTATGCATGTGAATTTGATTTATTTCACTTATGAGTATGGCCTCAACTTGCCTCCATTTATGTATAAATATCTCAATGTGATCATTCTTTATAGCTGAGTAGTACTCCATTGTCTAAAAGTACCACAATTTTTTTTATCCATTCCTCGGTTGATGGGCACTTAGGTTGTTTCCAAGATCTGACTATTACAAATTGTGACACTATAAACATGGGTGCACATATATCACTGTGGTAAGATGTTTTCAGATCTTCTGGGAATATGCCTAAGAGTGGAATAGCTGGGTCAAATGGGACCTCCAACCCCAGCTTTTTGAGGAATCTCCAAATTGACCTCCACAGTGGCTGCACCAGTTTACACTCCCACCAACAGTGCAGAAGAGTTCCTTTTTCCCCACAGCCTCTCCAGAATTTGTTGTTGGTAGTTTTGTTGATCCTAGCCATTCTTTCTGGAGTGAGATGGAATTTCAGTGTGGTTTTAATTTGCATTTCTCTAATGACCAATGATGTTGAACATTTTTTCATGTATATATTTGCCATTCGTATTTCTTCATCTGATAACTGTGTCTTCATCTCAGATGCCCATTTTTGGATTGGGTCTTTGAATTTCAGCCGTCTGAATTTTTTTAATTCTTTATAAGTTCTAGACAGAAGTCCTTTGTTTGAGGGACAGTTCACGGAGATGTTTTCTTAGTTTGTGGGTTTTCTTTTCACTCTGCTGGAGATTTGTTTGGACATGCAGAAACTCTTTAATAAAATGTGATCCCAGTTATTGATTCTGGGAAGTATTTGCCGTGCAGTATGGTTCTTGTTCATGAGTTATCTACCAACCCCTATGTCTTCAAGATTTTTACCTACTTTGTCTTCCAACAGATTTAGTGTTTCTGTTTTAATATTTAGATCTTCGATCCATTTAGAATTTAGTTTAGTACATGGTGATAGGCATGGGTCTAATTTTAGTTTTCAGCATATGGATAGCCAGGTTTTCCAACATCATTTATTAAAGAGACTGTTGTTCTTCCAGTGAACATGCTTGGCCCCTTTATAAAAGATAAGGTAGTTCAGTGTGTTCGTAGTTGTATCTTCTAGTCTATTCCATTGATCATCAGTTCTGTTTTCATTCCAATACCATGTTGATTTTATTATGGTAGCTTTGTATAACTTCAAGTCAGGGGTTGTGACGCTCCTGCCTTGGCTTTGCTGCTTAGAATTGCCTTTGCCATTCTAAGTCTCTTTTGGTTCCAGATGAATTTTAGGAGTGATTTTTCTAGATCTATGAGGTATGTTAGTGGTATTTTCACTGGGATTGCATTGAATCTGTATAACAATTTTAGGAGAATGGCCATTTTCACAATATTTATTCTTCCTATTCATGAACAAGGGATGTCTTTCCATTTTCTGAGGTCCTCTTCAATTTCTTTTTCAGGGAATTATAATTTTCGCTGTACAACTCTTTTACGTCTTTCATTAGATTAATTCCTAAATATTTAATTTTTTTGGTTGCTAGTGTGAAGGGTGTTATTTCTCTTATTTTTCATTCAGTGATTTTTGTTGTTAGTGTATAAGAATGCTATTGATTTTTGAGTATTGACTTTGTATCCAGCTACATTGCTGAATTTATTTATTATATCTTGGAGACACTCAATGGAGGTTTGGGGGTCTTCTATGTAGAGTATCATGTCATCTGCAAAGAATGATAATTTAACTTCTTCTTTTCTTATCTTTACTCATTTTATTTTTAATTGCTCTGGCTAGTATTTCCAGTACTATGTTGAATAGGAATGGTGATAAGGGACAGATTCAGTCCATGGTCATTTGAATCTATGGCAAAAACATCCTGACTGAATGTAGTTCTGTGGTAGAAAACAAAAATAGTTCAAAGCAAGATAACAGTGCCACAGTGGAAGAGGCA
Source organism: Hydrochoerus hydrochaeris (assembly GCA_004027455.1). Taxonomy (NCBI): domain Eukaryota; kingdom Metazoa; phylum Chordata; class Mammalia; order Rodentia; family Hydrochaeridae; genus Hydrochoerus; species Hydrochoerus hydrochaeris. The sequence continues at coordinate 162,826 of PVLA01004492.1, forward strand.
AGGGACCAGATGCCAACCCTAAGGGCATGTTTCTGTGACTCACCTAGGTGACACACACAACTGTGATTTCCTAATATACTAGGTATTTCTGAATCAAATGAAGTTGACATATCAAGAGGACAGATCAAACAGGTTTACATGACATATGTCAGACAAACAAGGTCTGAACCATCAAAAACTAGTTCAGTGGAAGGTTTGCTCCCCAAATGTAGCCATGAGACAAACTGACAATCTTTAGCTGTCACAACTGTTAATCCAGCTTGGCTGCAAAGAGCCATCTGAACTACAGAAACACTTCCTGAACCACTCTGCTTCTGGAGACCATATGAAGCAGGGCTGTAAAACTTTATAAACCTTTTACAGGACACTCTGATGAATGAAAGATGTTCCGGAGGCGACTAAGTCAAGCAAAAGGTTTGAAATTTTAGGAGTAAAGATGTGTTGTGTAGAAACAAAGATGTTGTATTCACACATTAATTGCCATCAGAGGGTATGAACTATGGGAGGGGAATTAAAACGTTTTTAAATAAGTTGGCAAATTGACAACAGCCAACAAAATGGTAAAATGCTCATGTAGAAAAGGAAGGAACTTTGAATAATTGAAAACCAAGAAATACACCACTATATATGTGTGAATTTGGAATATAATATGTTTCTGTCTTTGGTCACATGATGCATAGATAGAATGACCGTTTCATCAGAGATGGAGGCTGCACATGGTTCCAGCAGCATGAACAACCACTAAATAATGCTGTTCTAACTACTGCTGACCGCCAGCAACAGAGATCCATCTCCAGGTCCTAATGTAACTTCATCCTGAAGGAGAGCAATTGGCCACATGGCAGGATGGCAACCTCTTTGAGTTCCTTCAATCTATTTCTTACAAAAGACACTCAGTCCTTATTGACTTTTCTTGCAGTCTCAGCCAGCAGCACTATCAGAAATCTTGTGGGGTTTTCAATCCATTGGTATGAGATTGTACTTAAAAACTGTGGCTGATTAAGGATCACAAATCACAGTAAAGGCAGGGTAGGAATGTTTCCAAGACCACAAAACCCACTGGATATTCCACACTCTGTACTGTGCAGAGCCTACCAACCTGACAGAGGCCCAGCATTTCCTGCTCTTTGAGCTAATATGTTGTTAGGTTGGGGTGACTTCTCTTTTGGACACCTGTATGTGCGTTCAAATTCAATTTTACCTGATTGATAAACTTTCAATGGAAAGAATTTATTGGTCTGAGAACCATGAATTGGAAGTAGTAATGACACTTCATAGCACCTCTTTGACTGATTAATGGAGAATTATTGATTCCTCTAAACTCATTTCTTGAATTCAATATGTTAGATTAGATAGCCTCATTTCAAGTTAAAATATACTTTTTGGAGAACGGAGAAAGAGCCTCATCAACTCCCTTGTCTTCCTGGATAGAAGGAACTCTTCCTATAAAAGTACTTACAAGCAATAAAGACAGACATATTCTAGTAGGAATAGCTAAACCTGGTATTCACAGAGAAAAAAAATATGTGGAATCTTGCTTTTAAGATGTATATTCATCATGTTCATAAGTATTCACCTCCTTTAGGTTTTGTTCAGGACAGAAACTTGTTTTTCTCAAGTCTACTCTTCCCTTGGAATACTGCTTCTCTTTAGTGTGAAAGGTGGGGAAATACATTCCCAGTAATGTTGGCCAATACATTGTTGAACTTTTGCTCTAGAGCAGGTACGTCCAATCTGAAGCTTAAAGGCCACATATGGCCCTAGACAACTAGTAAAATGCAGCATGTTTCATCAAAATAGTACCATGATTACATATAAAAACAGAATGAAAAGATGAAAGTAAAACAAAACAAAAATCAGAAATATCAGCTAATTTTTCTACTGGCCAAAACAAATGCTTTATTGAAGAAACAAATTTCAGACAGTTGAAAGACTTCAGCCTACCAAAAGTCATTAAAGTAACCAATATTTCCATATATTCATGGAGTATAATGTGATATACTGATTTCTAATCTGTGTGGTATAAGATTATATAAATCTAAAAATGAACTTGTCCATCTCCTCATATCTTTTTGGTGGTGAGAAAATTAAAAAGATTAAAAATCTACTCTAGCGATTTTGAAAAGTACAATACAGTTTTGCTAACGGTGATTATCATCTAGTGCAACAGATTGCTAAACCTCTCTCCTCCTAATGGAAGCGTCACTTTTCGGCATCTCCTTTCCTCATTCCAGCCTTTGCCTAGCAGCTCTTGCGAACCAGCATTCACCTATCATGTTCCAAGATCAACGTTTTTATATTCTAAATATCAGTGTGGTTGTACAGTGTTTGCCTCCTGGGCCAAGCTTATTTCTCTGTGAGTTCCATCCCATTGTGCTGCAAAAGACAGATCTTATTTCTTCCTTAAAAAGATTTATAGCATTCCATTTTGTATATATGCTTTATTTTCATTCTCCATTTACCTGTTGAAGGACACAGGTCTCTTGTCTAGGTTGATTATTGTAAATAATTCTGAAACATATGAGACATCACCTCAGCATGCTAATTTCAATCCTTTTCAATATATACTCAGCACTGTGATTTCTGGATCAGTTGGAAATTTGATTTTCATATTTTGCAGAATCATCACATAGATTTTCAAATGAATTTCCAAACTTACCTTCCCATCAGCAATGTTCAAGATATTTCCTTTTTTTAGGGTTTTGTGTGTCAAAGTATTGATCAACACTTATCTTTTTTTATAGTAGTAACAAGATCATATGTGTGGAAGGATATTTCAATATGTTCTTACCCTCCTGATAATTAGATTTTATTTTTTATGTAACTGTTGACCACTGGTTTTATCTTCTTTTAAGAAATGTCTGCTCAAATTCTTTAGCTATTTTTAACTGGGTTATTTATGTTCTTGCTATTGAATTGATAGAGGGCTTTATGTATTTTTAATCAAGAGAAAAGTCCTAAAATTCTCATGGAACCAGAGAAGACCTTGAATAGTCAGAGCAATCTTTTGCAAAAAGAACACAGCTAGGATTATCACACACTCTAGTTTTAATATGCATTATAAATCTATCCTAACCCAAACAGCATAACACTGGCATAAAAAAGACATATAGGTCAGAGCAATATCAAAGAAAGCCCAGAAGTAAATCTGTGTATTTACAATCAATTTTTCTTCAACAAAGGTGACATAAATACACAGTGGGAAAACACAGTCTAATCAATAAATATTTCTGAGAAAATTGCATATCTTCGTATGCAGAGGAATTAAAGCAGACATTTATTTTACATTATATACAAACATCAATCCAAAATTAATAAAAAAGTTTAGATGTAAGACCTGACACTGTAAATTTACTAGAAAAATTTAGCTGTAAACTTCCTTGACATTAGCATAGGCACTTATAATTTTGTGGAAAGGAACTCATAATACAGGAAACAAAAGTAAAAAGGGACAAAAGGGATTATAAAATTAAACAGCTTCTGAATAACAAATGAAATGGTAAACACAGTTAAGAGACAATCCTCTGTGTGGGAGAAAATATTTGCAATCTGTGTATCTGATAAGGGACTGAAATTCTAGATTTGTGATCTTTAAGGGAACAGGAAAACAATCCAAAGATGAAGCAGTTCTGCTTCATATCTTATGTATGGATCTTCCTTCTTTTAAATGATGTTATAAATTAACCTCAGGTTACCCTTACTGTCTAAAACCAGCCTTTGCAAGTTTTCTTGCTTAGCCAAGAAGAGGACATTTAGAAAGTACACTTGAAAGATTTCTAGGAAGACACACTTATCTTTATGATACAGTGTATGTGCCTTAGTAAGCAACATAGGGTATTTGTCTGGCTACTTTTTGGCTCTGGAATCTCAGATCTATTCCTTCTTCTACATTCCTTAGCCTGTATCCTCACCTCTCTACCATGAGTTACGTACTCTTCCCTCCAGCTGCGCTATACTCATAGCAAGTCATTGACATCATGCTTCTCTGGCCTTGGTGATGTCACATGTGTTCCTCTGCCGGAAACAATTTTCCTACCAGTGATTCCTTCATTCACAGAATTCATATCAATGTTAGGGTCTTTAATTTTAATTAAAAAATAAAAGGCATACCTATTTATAGCATACAACATGATTCATGATGTATATATATTTATATATATATATACATATATATATATATGTGTGTGTGTGTGTGTGTGTGTGTGTGTGTGTGTGTATTATGGAATGGGTAAATCAAGCCAATTAAAATACGAATTACTTTGCATTGTATCATTTTTAAGAGCAAAAACTTAAAATTTACACTCAGAAGTTTTAAAATACGCACCACATTGTCTTAGCTTAGATCTTGTTTCTTTCAGGAAGCCCCTTCTCTTATGCTGGGTCCAAGTTACAGGGTTCTACTTGGTGTCCAATAACATGCTTTACTTATCCCATACACCTCTCCCAGTTGTCATACTGTGCTACTGTTACTTTATTTATAAGGGCTAAAAAAATTAGGACATGTTAGATAAAGAGACCAAACTCAAAACAATTAATAAAAGTATGATAGGCCAGAAATAAGACTGAAATTTGCCTACCTCCAAAACACCAGCCAAACTCTTTTCTTTGATTCTTCAAATGGGTGCATTTTTGCTTAAAGTTGTTCAACAGGATTTGAATAATTTTATGTGCCAAATAAACTTGAAAATCACTTGCGAAACACAGGCTAATTAAATACCATTTTTCAAGAACCAAGGGACCATCAGGATTTGAGATATTTTAACAATTCTCACTGATCCTACATTCTAGGCTTTGAGGCAATATGTGGTAGACCTGAGTGTACACTCTGCATGTAGGCAGGTTTCAGTACACTGCCAAGTAGAAACAGCCAAAATCTCTTTTACTGTATCCATTGTCATTTACTCTTTTGCTTTGATGAAAATATTTGTCATTACTTGTGAAAATATTATTTTGTGTGTGTAATAGTCTTAGAGGTAGGATTTGCCATTTGTTCAGATTTGAACTTATTCCCTGGTTCATCTCATTAGAAACCCGTACATTTAATCTTCTCTTGTTACTCATAGAAAAGGATGTGCATTCTTTGCATAATTAGCATGTGACATATAAAAGATGTCACCAGAATTTACAGTGAATTCTTAGTTTCAAAAAAATTACAGGAAAAATTACACATCACTGTGAATTTCCCTCAAAATCCTCCCCAACAGCAACATTGATTATGAAGATGTGGCACATAAGCACAATGGAATGTATTATAAAGACTTTAAAAAGAATGAAATTCTGTCATTTGCAGCAACGTGAAAGGAACACATGTCCCATCAGCTTTGCTGCTTTCTGGTGTGGTTGTGGAAATTATCTCCTTAGCTGAGCTTTTCTGGCTGCCTTGGTGCCTGGAACTGCTTTGGAGGTTTTACCCCTCATGGTTTTTTTGACTTTGCAGAAGAGCCAGAATTTGCACAGTGTCAGATTTGGTGAATAAGGTGGATCAGGGTGCATCACAATAATTTTATAAGCCTGCTTTTGCACTAGAGGCCAGTGGGCAGTAGCATTCACTGTATTTTTAAATCTTGTTTAAAAAAAAACCCTTCATATATAACTCCTATATGTATTTTGGATGGATTAAGGGGAGATTCCTGAAGAAAACTAGATTTTGACATAGAACAATTAAAATTAGCTATTAGCTGACTTTGGAAGAAGCCTGAAAAGTAATCTATACTTAAAAATCACATGCTCTATAGTGTTAAGCTAGACAGCTAACCTGGGTTTCTTTTGGGAAACAGTTCCAAAATGGCAGGCAAAAACTTCATGGTTACTTATGACTTAGTCTCAGAAGGAATATACCATCAATTATGACACCTATTGGCTGAAGCAGTCACAGGCTAACCCTGATTAGAGAAAGTAGAGAATAGCTTATTATAGTATAGTAGAAGAGAGGCTCAGACACAGTTGGGCAAGTGGGAAGGAACAGATAGCATTCAACTTTGAGATAAATTATCATATGAGACATGCAACAAAATAGAAAGAACCATGTCATTATTTCCTAAACTGCCTTCTCTTGAAGAATCTAAGGAACATGTTAAATATGGGAGTGAAGGAATGTTTATCAGATGCCTTAACAAAAAATGAGGTACTAGAAAAGGAATATCATACTTTAATGGCCAGAAATAAAAGTTACCTATGAGATAGGATATTGAAAGTGGTAGAGTTCAGAAATATCAGTGATCACAATTGTGTCAATAGCACGGTAGTTGAAATGGTTTCTGTGTAGTAGTTGTTACCTTTTATAGATGATAGGCCCAGATATTGGAAACAAAATGACTTTTTTATGTTTATAGTGAGTTATTGAGAGCTTAATAAGCATCGTAGTGAGAACAGTGAGTTTTATAAAAAGAGTGTCAAAGATATTGAGAAGGAATTTACCACAATTGTTAAATTCCAGTGATTTATTGGTCTTTTCATTGGACATGTATAAACTGGTTTGAAAAAAAGTTTGAAAAAGCACAAAACAATAGTTAATTCAGATTGGTTTGCACTGTCACAGTGACTGTAAGATTGTTCTTGAAGCACACAAATAAACAAATAGATATTTAAATACACCCAGGACTGAGGGTGTAGTTCAAGAGCAAAGCCCTTGCCTGGAATGTCCAACACTCACTACTAAAAAACCGAAAAACAAAACAAAAAACAAACAAAACACCTCAATATCTTTGATGCAATCCCTTATTATAAGACTATTTGATAGTTTGCTCAACGCGTTTATCAAAGTTTTAATGAACATAGCAATTTTACGAAGTGGAATCTATTCTATGCCAGCCCATTAGCTGACTCTGAATATCTTAGGGATTTGGATGGGAGGAGCATAGAAAATGCTCAGGCACCAGTCATAATGTCAGACTCTAACATACTCCCATACAACTCTTAGGATTTGCTATTATTTCTATAATTCTAAAAGTTTTCCTTTTCTACTTAATTACTCATGTCAGCATGAAGCCTTTAATATTTTAAGAACTTGTTACTCTGTTATATTAATCTTGGGCTCCCAACTTTTTTGGTCATTGTTTTTATCGATGGACAGCTCTGAGTGACAAATTCTCCTACCAACAGCCCTAGAATTTAGAAACGTATACATGTTGAATTCATCCCATGAACTGATTCAAGCAAAGAGAATATATTGTTACCATGTTGGGTAGATATTGTTGCCGTTTTACAAATAATGAATTTTAGATGTGGTCAGATTAAGTAATGGTTTAAATGGAGCACAGGGTATATGTGCTATAATTGTGACTTACCTTGTAGTCTATTATTCTTTCTGTTTGTCCAGGTAGTCTCACTTAACAATGCCTAAAATAGGAAATATTTGATGATATTATTCTGGGATTTACTAGGGAGAATATACATAAAGGTAGCAAAAGAGAATCAAACTGGTCTGAAACTGAAGAGAAAAGAAAAAAATTCTCTTTCAAAAACCTGTCCTTTAGTAAAGTCACAGGAAACCAGCCTTGTTCGAAGTCATCTATCTACTGGACTAAGGATTCTATTTGTACTATACTTGTTCTATCAGCTGTCCTAGGCTGAAGAAAAGGTACCATAGCTAAACCAAACAGAATTGGAATGCAGACCAGATTAGCAAGTTCCAGGAGAAAAATGGAGTCAATTCAGATGTGGAAGATCAGTAAGTACAAAGAATACTTTTGCTGGAAAATTTTGAACTGAATTACTGAATTACATGTTGGTGTCTTGACACTATTTTGAATCTTTTATATTAAGTATCCTGGACCTTTGAGGCTAGAAGTTTGAAAATTATATCTCACAGATTCTCTTGCTAGAAGGGTTCTGATTTGAAATATGTTAAAATGAAGACTCTGTTTATGAATTCTCTGCATACGCCTACATCTCCAAGATTCTATCTACCTTGTCTTTCAGTAGATTTAGTATTTCTGTTTTAATATTTAGATTTTTGATCCATTTAGACTTTAGTTTTGTGCATGGTGATAGGCATGGATCTAGTTTCATTCTTCAGTATGTGGAAAACCAATTTTTCCAGCACCATTTATTAAAGAGGCTATCCTTCCAGTGGACATGTTTAGCCCCTTTGTCAAACATCAGGTGGCTGAGTGTCTTTGTAATTGTGCTTGCATCTTCTAATCTATTTCATTTATCCTCAGGTCTATTTCTTTGCCAGTACCATGCTGATTTTATCACTATGGCTTTGTAGTATAGTTTGAACTCAGAAATTGAGATGCCTCCTGCCTTGCCTTTGTTGCCCAGAGTTGCCTTTGCTATTCTACATTATTTGTCTTTCCAAATGAACTTTAGGAGTGTTTTTTCTAGATCTGTGAAGTAGGTATGTTAATGGTATTTTGATTGGGATTGCATTAACTCTGTATAATGGTTTTGGGAGTATGGCCGTTTTCACAATGTAAGTTCTTCCTAGCCAAGAGCAAAGAATATTCTTCCATTGTTTAATATCCTATTCAATCTCCTTTTTTAGCATGCCATAATTTTCAGCATATATAACTTTTACATTCTTAGTTAGGTTGATTCCCAAGTATTTCATTTTATTAGACGCTATTGTGAAAGGTGACATACTGATAATTGCTCTCTGTGTTTTTTGTTTGTGTACAGGAAAGCGATTGATTTTTGAGTGCTGACTTGTATCCAGTTACACTGCTGAATTTGTTTATTATCTCTAGTAGTATTTTATTGGAGTTTTTTGGGTCTTCTATATAGAGAATCATGTCATCTGCAAATAGTGATAAATTTAACTTCTTCTTTCCCTCTTTATTCTTTTATTTCTCACTCTAGACTGATTGCCCTGGCTAGCATTTCCAGAACTATATTGAATAGGAGTGGTGATAATGGACATCCTAGTCATGTTCCTGGTTTTAGGGTGAAAGCTTTCAGTTTTGGTCCATTTAGTGTAATGTTGGCTGTTGGTTTGTCATAGATGGCCTTTATAAGACTGAGGTAGGCACCATGTATTCCAAGTTTCTTTAGGAATTTTTTCATAAATTTTTTCTTATGCAGTGTTGGACTGCATAAGAAACACTTCAAAGTATCTATAACTGTGATCTCATATTATTGAAAAGTTTTTGTACTAAAAAAGAAATCACCAACAGAGAGAAAAGAAAATCCAGCCGGGCATGGTGGCTCATAGCTGTAATCCAAGCACTTGGGAGGATGAGGCAGGAGGATTGTTGTGAGTTCGAGATAAGCCTGGGCTACAAAGTGAGCTCAAGACCAGCCTGAACTTCATAGACTCTGTCTCAAGAAGACAAAAAGAAAAGAAAAGAAAATCCAGAGAATGGGAAACAATTTTATCCAGCAACCCCTCAGACAAAGGACTTATATCCAGAACATATAAACAACTCAAAGATATCAAGGCCCCCCCAAATTCAAAGATCCTCTCCAAAAATGGGCAACTGAGATGAACACACAGTTCTCAGATGAAGATGTACAAATAGCAAATAAATACATGAAGAAATGTTCACCATCACTGGTCATTCAAGAAATGCAAATTAAGGCAGCTCTGAGATTTTATCTCACTCCAGAAAGGGTAGCTGCCATCAAGAAATCAACTGATATCAAATGTTGGTGAGGCTGCAGGGAAAAAGGAACACTGCTCCACTGTTGGTGGGAATGTAGACTGGTGCAACCATTATGGAAATCCATATGGAGAATTCTCAGAAGACTAGGATTGGAAGCCCCATTGAATCCAGCTATTCCCCTCAGAGATATTTTCCCAGGAAAACTGAAAAGATCACATCACAATGATATATGTGCACCCATGTTCATGGCAGCACAATTTGTAATAGCAAAATCTTGAAAAAAACCAAAATGTTCAACAACCGCAGATTGGATGAGAAAAATGTCGTATTTTTATACAATGGAATACTACTCAGATGTAAGAAACAGTAATCTTAAGGCCTTTATAGGTAAATAGAGATAACTTGAGACTATCCTCATATGTGAAATAAATAATCATACTTATAAATATCACAGTGTCTCTAGTGTAAAAAGTAATAAGTAATGTAAGAGTAATAAAACCCCAAATGTGTAACTGCTATTATAAAAAAGTAAAAGAAATGCTCTAAATGATACAACTTCAAGAAAGTTTAACTGTAGGATTGATACCCATATTACTAATTTTTGGTGGATCATTGAACAGAACTGTTCGCAGTCTCACTGTTTGCATGTCCACTTTGTATGCTTTAATTTTGTAACTTGAACAAATATGTCAGAGGATAATATGTAATTTATCAAACTAGTTATTATTTACTGTTTATTTTTTTGAAATTCTGTATTATTTCTACCCTTTTTTATGTTTTGCTGTTTCTTTTGCTCTTTAAATGAAATTTAAAAAAATATTTTAGGCAATCAGAGAGGACTGGGCTATCAAAGTAGCCAGCACTGAATACCAGATACTTTGCTACCTTGGAGCAGACACACAGCTCTGCTATGGACCAGATCCCAGGCAAAAGCGAAAAAATGGACACAACTGCATCACGAGTATTGATATTCTAAATACGTATGGCTCACCTTGAGCAAACCTGGAGTCACAGTCCCAACCCCTTACACAGAGAGGCAATGCTCTTTAAGCATGTCCGCTAGCTACGTGACTTGCTTCCTCATTTGTCTCATATTTGATCAATTTTACCTGAACAATGCATCTTATTGGTTGGCCATGGTTCTGTCTCACCTCATGCCCACTTGCCTTGTGAGCTCCCAAATTTTCCTCACCTTGGAAACATTTCATCTCGTGGCTTTGCTCTATAAAATTCCCTAACATAGACAACGCCTTTGGCAACCCACTTGGCACCTCTTTGGTCTCTCTCCCAGACACCAGCAGTTTTTTCTCTATAAATAAACTTTGATTTAACCTGCACTAAAATTACTAAAATTCATTCTTTAATTTTAGATGGAAGGAACTCATACAGGACATCTAGCAGTTTGGGAAATTCATTTCCTTTTATCAAGTTTATCCACCATGTTTGGCACCCCAAATCCGTCCTTCCCCTTGTCTTCATTTCTCTCTTTTTGCTTCCTCTCTTTCTCTTTCTCTTTCTCTTTCTCTTTCTCTTTCTCTTTCTCTTTCTCTTTCTCTTTCTCTTTCTCTTTCTCTTTCTCTTTCTCTTTTTCTCCTTCCTTCCCTGCCGCCCTCCTTCCCTGCCTCTTTCCATCCTTCTCCGGCAGTGACTAACACTGTACTTTCTTTCCAGAAAGGTGCACTCAGAGGTCAACATTAGTCATAGCATGGCTGGAGCCGGGACCTGAGGCTGGAAGGAGAATTCTTGACTCTTCCATTCACTGCCTCATGTGTCTGGGTAGAGGTGTCCTTGAGATTATGCCCGAAGATGGGCAGCCAAGTCCCTCCTTTCTGCAAAGCTTGCCGTGTCCTTTGACTGCTTCTCTCCCCTCCCTCTCCCTTCTCCACTCCCTTCCTCCCCAACCTCCCTTCTCTTCCTCCCCTTATCCTCTCCCGCCCTCCTCCTCCCTTTCCCCTCTCTTTCCCTCTTTCCACTCTGCTACCCTCCTGCTTCCTCCTTCCTCTCCCCTTCCCTTCCCTCTTCCTTCCTCCACCCTTCCCTGCCTCCTCCTCCACCCTTCCTCCCCTTCACCTGCTCCGTCCTTCCTTCTGTCCTCCAACTCCCTTCCCATCTCCTTCCCCTTTGCCTTCCCTCCCCCTTCCCTCCCCTCTTTCCAGTCCCTCACCCACCCTTTCCCTTCTCTCTGATCCCCTCCCTTCCCTCTGTTCCATCCCCCTTCCTCTCCCCTGCCTTCCCTCCCCC
>PVLA01004493.1:0-174611 GCA_004027455.1 Hydrochoerus hydrochaeris
AGAAAGAAAGAAAGAAAGAAAGAAAGAAAGAAAGAAAGAAAGAAAGAAAGAAAGAAAGAGAAAAGGAAGGGAAGTTGGGTACAGTGGGACATGTCTATAATCCCAGCATTTAAGGAGGCTAAAGCAACATTCCACCTAGGCTCTCAGCAAGACCCTGCCTCAAATAAATTTGAAAACAGGGATAAGTAAAGGTCAGTGATTAAGAACACCTCCAGATTCAATTCCAAGTACTTAAAAAAAAAAATTAAGATGGGCTAGTAATATCTATCACATTCTTATAACTATATATATAACTTATATAAGTTCAAAAACTTCCCTAAAATATTATAACACAATATCTAAAATGCAGATTGAAAAATTAAAGCATACAAAAAAATACTTAACAAGTGCCTTAGGAACTGGGGCTGATCTCAAACTTGCAATCTTTTTGTCTGTGCCTCCAGGTAGCTGGGATTCTAGGCATATGCCACTGTGCCACATTAAAAATAACTCTTAATTATGAAAATATATCTTCCTGGACTGAGGTGTAGTACAATGGTCGAGCACTTGCCTCGCAAATGTAAGGCCAGGACTAATCTCCAGCATCACAAACAAGAAAATAAAATTTACTGGAGATACAGATCAGCAGCACAGCAGCTGCCTGGTAAGCAAAAGGTCATGAGTTCAATTCTTAGTACCAAAAATTAAAACAAACAAAACCCCATAAAATTCAAACAATCTTGCATAGGTCTTAGAAAGGGACATATTATTTTTAAAGGCATCTGATAATTTCTTTAAACACAATATTATATCTAACAATGTCTAAAATTTAAACTGTCAATATACACAAAACAAAATTCAATAGGTTCCTGAGACCTCTTAGGCAACAGAAAATCATTTTCAGAGCTTATTCTTTCTTTAACAATTTAGTTATAAAAACAGGACATTCTAAGATATCCTGTTATTTATACCATAAAGACTATGAATTAAAGAGAAAAGGAAGAATATTAATGCACAAGAAGAAGAGCAAAAGTTGAATGAGAATCATGATGTACAAAAAGAAAGAAAAGAATTTAAAATCATTAATTGGTCATCATGGAGTAGCGAGCGATCACACAAACCAGACTAGAGATGTACTATACCCAGTAAATAAACTTGAGTTTGGCAACTAACAGAAATTAGTTCTAGAAGACCTTAAGAGAAGACACACATTTCTCTCTCTCCCTCCTCTCTCCACATTCCCTTCCCTTCCTCCCTCCCCCACCCATCTATGTCTGTATCTTCTCTCTCTCCTTTCTCTTTTCCCAGTACTGAGAATTGAACCCAGGACACTCAACCACTGAGTTACATCCTCAGTCCTTTTTTATATTTTTAAATTGTGAGACAGTGTTGCTCAGGTGGAACTATAACTTGCAGTTCTGCCTCAGTGTTCCTCAGGGCTGGGATTACACGTGTGTCACCACACCTGGCTCACATTTCTTTCCTTTAAGCAAAGATGTAAGGTTCTAAAGCACAGTAAAAAAAAAAAAAAAATCAGAGTGTGGCAAGGCATTTTTATTGCTGATCTTATGCCATACATAAATAAAAATCACTAACAGATTAACAAGAAATCCAGTCTAAAAGGAGGGACCATCCAATGGCTTTCATCGTTACAATTTGGGATGTTGTTTTTAATTAGTTCTGCCCTAATTCGAGTCTTTGGGGTCAAGGGTGTGGCTCAGTGGTACAGCACTTGCCTTGCATGTTTAATCTCCCACACCACAAACTTCGGCTGGATACTTAGGTATTTTGTTCAGTCTAATGTTAATTTTCTATCAGTTCCAAAAAGAAACAGATGACTAAAAGCCAGTCTGGTACAAACTATACCTATGCTTTTCCACAACAGGATAAAGTTAGAGGATTGCAAAATGATAGCAATTAAACACATTCCTAACATAGTACCTATGGCTTTTCAAGAAAAAATATTGAAATGCTCAATTTCCTTTTCTCTTGCTTTCCCCTACTCATTAACTGGTAAAATCCAACAAGTTTTTCTTCATTCAATATGAAATATGTTAAAGGTTACTATGTTTCTGAATGCCTCTCTTTAATATATTTATTAAAGTACATAGAAGATGAAATTTTTTATACATTTTAAAAATTTTTTGGAGGTGAAGGGTCAAAGGTCTCACTATGTAGTTCAGGCTGGCCTTAAACTCACTATGTACCCCAGCCTGGCCTCAAACTCATGGCAATCCTCCTGCCTCAGTCCTCCTGAATGCTAGGATTACAGGTGTGTACCACCACATCCAGCTCTGGCTATTTTAAGTATATGTAAGTATATTAATTAATTAAAGGGAGTAATAGATAAACATACTGGAAAGGCCATATACAAAGATTAGAAAAATTAAATTCCTTTTTAAGAAATAAAAGGTTTTCATTACAGCATGAAAGAATCTTTGTATAGCAAATAATGTGCAATATAAAGTAAGTATGTATTATAAGCAAGCATATTGCTATGGTTTAAATATGAAGTGTCCCTCAAAGACTCATGTATTGAAGGTGTTGACCTTATCAATGAATTAGACCACTGGGTTTGTGCCTGAATGGACTATTAGGAGATAGGCCGAGTTGAAGCAAGTGGTTCACTGGGATCATGCCTTTGAAGAGTGTATCTTTTTTTCTGGCTATTTCTGCCCTCTTTGCTTCTGATTACCATACAGTAAGCAGCTCTCCTCTGCCACGCACCTCTACTACAATGTCTCTTGTCTTGGGGCCAACCTATCATGGACTGAAATCTCTGAACTGTGAAAAAAATCCTTCCCTTAAGCTGCATTATGTCAGGCATTTTGTCCCTACCAATAAAGGCAACTGATATACACATTTACCACAGATTTTTGTTTTCTAATACTTTAGAACAAATAGTTGGCATAGCCTGATATATTTTAAGAAGATATCTATGTCCTTTTTTGGGGGGGCAGGGGTGCTGAGGATTGAACTCATGACCTTGCACTTACCATGCAAGCACTTATGTTGCAGAGCTAAATCCTCTGCCTGGTATATTTTAATGCAAGTTTTTATTCAATTTTTAAATGTTTATTAAGTAAAAGAGAGCTATTTATAATTATCAAAGATTAAAGTGAATAAGTTATGAACATGCAGAGTTAGGAGGTCATAATTTGACAACCTAAATATATCATCTACATTTTTACTCTATAATGTAACTGATATTGATATTGGTTAGTTTTCCTTAATAAACGGTGTTAATTATCTTTACTACCTTAAGAATATTAGAAGTGAGTCTAGAAATCACTCAGTGCATTCAACCCAGTTCTTGGGGTATTTTGTTTTGTTTTGAACAGGGGTCTTGCTGCAGTAGACCAGACTGACCTCAAATTCATGATCCTCCTGTCATAGCCCTCTGAGTGACTGGGATTACAAGTCTGCACCACTACATCCAGCTTCAACCAAGAATTTTTAAAATATAAAATGTGAACATTTTCAGTAGGAAATAAATAAATTTTATAGACATGGCCAATTTTTTATGTTATGCAATTTTGGGATAAACTTATATGACTTTCTAGAGATATATACTTTAAAGAGATGAAAAGAAAGAAAGTACCTGCTGCTTCTAGCAATGCTTCTAGTCGTGCCTGTGTCTCTGGATCCACAGTGCGCAAATCTGCTCCTTCCCCAGTACTTGATAAGAATATCTCTGATGTTGTTTTAAGCACTGGATTATCCAGATCTTCTTGGTCCAAAATAAATGATTCAACCTGTTTATGAATTAAAGAGGCAATATCCATGAAATAATGATTACGGTCAATACAATTAAAGTAATATCACTTATTTGGGATTTAAACAGAACCAGATAAATTATTACAGAAATACAAAGTTATAAAGGACTCTGAAGAACATTCTATCTGCTATTCAGACATGACCCCAGATATAACCCAGACATACTAAGGTTTCCTGAAGTGCAATAAATATTCAATGCCCAGTACAGAGTAAGAAAAGAAATGAAAGAAAAAGAGGAAAGAAAAGTTAATTTTTAAAATGAAAGAAGCACATGAACATAGTCTCTGGAAAAATGCATGAAGGGCTGAATAGCTTAGAAAAAAACATCTGATAGCAAAAGTAGATTATTAAGGCATATTTTTCCATTCTTCTAAATAGTTTATTCAATGATAACTCTGAAGTAATATCAGAAAGGAAAACTCCCACCCTACTTAGCTTCTAAGGTCAGACAGACCAGAAGCATTCAGGGTGGTGTAGCCATAATCAAGACAGGAAAAATTCTATGAGGTTAGAAACTATACCTATTTGTGCACTGCTCTATCCTCTGGGCCTAAAAAATCCCTAATATACATTAGACATTCAATGTATGCTTGCTGAAATCAATGAATAGCATAATCAACAATCAATTTACAAAAATAAACATGTAATGCCCCAATTTCAAATCACATTAATCATAAGTGAAACTTTCTTACATTAAAATGTACACAAGGCCAGGGACATATCTCAGCAGTGCAGCACCTTCTTGGCAAGTGCAAGGCCCTGAGTTCGATTCCTAGTACAAAAAAAAAAAAGTGTGCACAAATATCTGGGTGTGGTGGTGCATGCCTGTAATCCTAGCACTTGAGAGGCTGATATACAAGGATCACTGCAAATTCAAGGCCACCCGGAGTTACACAATGAGTTTAAATCTAGCCTACACTTTACAGCCTATCTCCAAAAAATCCACAAAAACAGAACAAAAAAAGTGTACAACCTTCCTGGGAAGTCATATGGTAACGTCTTATCAAAATATTTTTAAAAGCTCATGCTCTTTTACACATTCATTCCATTTTAAGTAACCTATCCCTTAAAAAAATTAGCAGAAAACCAGGCAAAAAATAATCAGTAAGGATGTACTTTATCACATTAAAATTATAAAAATGAGAAAAAACTACAATAGAGAATGTAGTAAGTACATTTTGTATATTCACATCGTGGATGACTACATATAGTCATTAATATTTTCTAAGCATAATGGCATGAGAAACTATTAAACCACAAAATAGTATGATTCTTATTTTGCTAAAAGTATGTTACATAAACATGAAAATATGTAACTATGAACTCATGCATACTTATATATCTATATATGTCCATAATGTATAAATATGTATAGTCAAAGAAGTTTGTAGACAGGTAAGAAAAAAAAAGGCACACAAGATAAGGTATTTCCCCAAGAGTACACAGCTAATAAATGGCAAAATTAGATTTCAAATCCAGACTACATGGCTATACAGCCCATGCATTTAGCCAAAGGAAAACATTACCTGGGCTACATTATTTGGCTAGTTGATAATCAACTTTTTATTTTGTTTTTGTTTTTTCTTTTTGTTTTTTTGAGACAGGGTAGCTCAGGTTGGCTTTGAACTCACTATGTAACCCAGGCACGCCTTGAACTTATGGAGATCATCCTGAGTACTGGGGCGTAATGGAATTACAAATGAGTGCTGTGATTACAAGCATGCACCACCATGCCCAGTTAATCAACTTTCTTAATGGATAGCAAATAAAGGTATGTCTAACCCAGACAAATCCACTGAGACAGAAAGTAGATTAGTGGGTGCCTGAGGAATGGGGAAAGGAAGAATGGGAGTGATTGCTAGTAAGTCTGAAGATACAGTGGTGACTTCTGCATGGTTTTGTCAGTCTATTAAAAACAAATGAAATGTAACTTTATGCTACATGTTATGGTCCATAAATTATATTACAAATAAAAAACCGTAAGACTTAGGACATAACTGTGGCATTATAATGGCTAGAAACAACAAATGGGAACAGATTTGTGTAAGACTATGTTACAGCCAATATTCACTGCCCACCTAAGGATGGCTAGAAAGAGAAGGATTCAACACCAACCCTCCAACATGTCAATATTAGTATCATATTTATAAGACATCATATTCTTAAGTGCTTGGTTTGAGTACATTTGTGGCAATTAGATATCCAAAAAAGCATTCAGTTTTTACTGTTTACTTTTTCTACCCTCTCTGGGATTTTAAAAATAAGCCTGACTCAACATGAAATCAAAGGAGGATAAAATACCCAGTTATAACTATTACTTTGGAAATATCTGGTAGATTGCTCTTGACAGTTTCTAAGCATCTTACCTGATAAACTTGCTGGATATACTTTTTTTTCAGTACTTGGATTGAGCCCAGGCCTTCTGTCCTATATCCCAATCCTTCTTTATTATCTATTTTAAGACTATGGCTTGAAATGTTGCCCAAACTGGACTTGAACTTGCAATTCTCCTGCCTCAGCTTTTCAGAGTGCTAGCATTACAGGCATTTGCCACCACTCTCAGCAAGATATACTTTTTTGGTAATTCAGATTGCAAGAGAACTACCTCAACATATCTGGTTCAACCAATTTGAAAATCATTTGTAGCTATACAGAAGTAAAATCATTTGTAGCTATAAGTATGACCTACTTTGCATTATTTAAGATAAAAAGCTTGATGATATATCACACTATATAATAGATAAGCCAAAAATAATGGTATATCTAATCAAATTAGTCTTTATCATGAAATGAATATAAAAGCCTTATAGGATCTTATATACAGTAAAGGGTCATAGCAGTTTTCTTATTGCCTAATGAATGCAATACATAGTTCATCTCTATCCAGCAGCTACATTCAACAGCAAATAAATATATCCACCTTTAACAATACTGCTTTTGCCAATTGCAAGGAAGGTTTATTTTAAGTTTTAAGCACTACAGAATCTCCTTTTTCCCCACCATCTCTAGTTAGGTACAAAAATAAAACAGTGGGCAGGAATATATATGCCCCCCCACCTACCTGTTTTTCCCTTATAAGTAACCTCACCTAAAATGCTAAAGGCTAAAAAAAACTTATCTTCTCAAATCTTTTTCCCTCTCTTTCATTTTACAAAAAGGAGTGTAGTTTCTTGTTTCTACTAAAATAAATACAGGGGAACCAACAAGAGGACAAACATTTCGCTTCAGTTTATCCCACTGTGACATTTCAGAAATAAACCACTGGCTGGCAACAATCACCAAGGGAGATTAACAAACTTGGTATCATTAACTAAAACAGCAGTCTTCAACCATTTTGGCACCAGGTACCAGTTTTAATGGAAGAAATTTTCCCTGGACAGGTTTCAAGATAACTCAAAGGTGCATGCAACCTAGATCCTTCCTTCCTTTACATAGTTCACAGTGAGGCCTATGTTCCTATGACAATTTAATACTCAGTAATTCAAGCAATGGGGAGAAGCTGTAAATACAGATGAAGCTTTGCTTGCCTATCACTCTCGTACTATGTGGCCTGATTCCTAACAGGCCACAACCAGGCTGTGGACCTCTGATTTAAAGCTAGATTAGTTAGTCACCTTTGCCAAAGTCTAGTTTAAATAATCATTTATTACCCTGGTTTGGTAGTGCAGGCCTGTAATCTGAGCATTCTTTGAGGCTGAGGCTGGAGGATCTCAAGTTCAAGCCTAGCCTAAGCAATTTAGTAACTCTGAACAATTCTGCTTCAAAAATAAAAAATGGGCTGGGATGTAGCTAAGTAAGAAGGTCCTGGGTCAATTCCAAATACAATGACAAAAAAATTAATCTAATTATGACATGACCAAAATCCACTTCCACCTGAAAACAATTTCTATTAAGTAAGCAGTGCTATACTTAAAACTTTAAATACATTAATATAGTTTAAGTCTTAGAATAGTAAAATACTGAAATCTCATGTAATCAAATTGTTACTTTCAGGCTATGTTTCTAGATATAGCAACTGCTAGCTAATAGAAACTAAATTAGTAAGAAAAAGACATTCTGTTTTAAAATATAGACATTAAATGTTTTTGATTAGATATTTTCTAGTACTTACACTATGTAGGGAGCAAATAAAGAACATCATTTTAGCTGTCACATATAAGTTTAAAAAAATGCCTGATTCCATGGAAGGGGATTTAGTTCAGTGGCATAAAGTGCCTGCCTTGCAAGCGCATGGTCATGAGTTTAATCCCTGGTACAAAAAAAAAAAAAAATTCCTGATTCCAAAACCAGATAAAAACCCAATGAAAAAACTACAGGTCAATCTCTTTTATAACACAGACACAAGAGTCCTTAACTAGACACTGACAAACAATGCAACAAGTCATCAAAAAGATCATACATCATGACCAAGTAGGCTTGATCCAAGCAATGATTCAACACACACAAATCAATACATAAATTTAATACATCAAGTAAACAGACAAAAATCACTGATCATCCCAAAAGATGTGGGAAAAAATCTCTGACAAAATCCAATATCCAAGGGTCAGGGATATAGCTCAGTGGCACAGAACCTATCTGGCAATCACAAGGTCATGAGTTTGATCCCAGGTACCAAAAAAAGAAAAAAAAAGCAACAGCCATTCATGATAAAAGACCTAAAGAAAATAGGTATAAAAAGACTTTATCTCAATCTGATAAAAGCCATTTATATGACAAACCTACTGTCAACATCATATTAAATGGGGGGA
Organism: Hydrochoerus hydrochaeris; assembly: GCA_004027455.1. Classification (NCBI taxonomy): domain Eukaryota; kingdom Metazoa; phylum Chordata; class Mammalia; order Rodentia; family Hydrochaeridae; genus Hydrochoerus; species Hydrochoerus hydrochaeris. Next base: position 8,508 of record PVLA01004493.1, read on the forward strand.
AACTAAAAGTTTTCCCTCTAAAATCAGGAACAAGACAAGCATGTCTGCTATCATCACTCCTGCTCAGTACAGAACTAGAAACATTAATGAGATCAGCCAAGAAAAAGAAATTAAAAGGACTGTATAAAGGAAAGGAAGAAGTCAAATTTTCATTATATGGAGATAATGTGACCCCAAAAATTCCACCAAAAGACTCCTAGAATAACCAAATTTAGTAATGTAGCAGGCAGGATTACAAACTCAACACAAAAAATAGTGTTCCTGTAAACCAATAAAGAACTCAGCAAGAAAGAAGTTAGGAAAACAATACCACTTACAATAGCATCAAAAAAAATGAAATACTAGAATGGGCATGATGGTGTATGCCTGTGATTCCAGCATTTGGGAGGCTGAGGCAGGAGAATCACTGTAAATTTGAGGCTAGCCTGGGCTGCATATGATACCCTGTCTCAAAAAAAAATTTTTTTTTAAATACTTAGGAATTAACCTAATCAAGGAAAGTGAAAGACCTCTACAATGAAATACAGTACTCTCAAAAAGAGGATTAGCTGGTTGTATGTTGCATGCCTATAATCCCAGCACTTGGGAAGCTCAGGCAGGAAAATTGCCATGAATTTGAGGCTTTCCTAGGGTACACAGTGAATTCAACGCCAGCCTAGACAACACAGCAAGACTGTGTCTAAAAAAAAAAAAGAAAAGAAAAGAAAGAAAAGACAGACAGACAGACAGACAGACAGAAAGAAAGAAAGAAAGAAAGAAAGAAAGAAAGAAAGAAAGAAAGAAAGAAAAAGATTGACCATCAGCAAAAGGAAAGATCTTCCATTTCTGGGTAGGTCAATATTGTCAAAATGGTAGTACTTCCAAAACTGAAAAAAAAATTTAATGCAATCCCAATCAAAATAGCAGCAGCATTCCTCACAGAACTACAGAAAATAATCCTAAAATTCATATGAAACCACAAGAGACCCAGAATAGCAAACAGAGTACTAGGCAACAAGAGAAGGCCTCACAGTCCTGAACCGCAAGTTATATTACAAAACTACACTGACAAAAACAACATGGTCCTGAAGCCAGGGGTATGATATAGTTCAGTGGCTCAGCGCCTGCTTGGCAAGCGCAAGATCCTAAGTTTGATTCCTATCTCTCTCACACACACACAAACACACACACACACAAAGGCCAGCATGGTCCTGGCACAAAAAAAGACATGTGAATCAGTAGAACAGAATAGAGGATGCAGAAGCAACCCCAAGCATATTCAGCTATCTGATCTTTGACAACGTAGCCAAAATCTAGGCCCTTTAAAAACAGTGCTGGAAGCAGACCAGGAGAAGTGAAGGCTGCCAGCAAGAAGCTGAGGAAGCATCTCCAGCTAACTGTGGGCTTTGGTCCAGTCTTAAGGGTATAATAAGATGCCTAGAGAAGTCAAGATGGCCAAACAATGAGCAACAAAATACAAAGCATCCTGGGAGAAACAACTCATTTGCCAGAATAAAACACCCTGGAGAGACCCAGACAGAGGGAGATGGATCCTCTTGACACAGGAAGAAATTAAAACGTAAAAAAGCTCATCAAATATGTTGGGAATACAACCGGAACAGCTAAGAATTACGGGACACTGCGTTTTCACAGTGACCTGTCAAGTTTGTGCCAGCCTGAATTTACGTCAGCTTGAATCCTCCCTGGCAAGCAGAGCTACCCAAACTCATTCCCGCCACCACTCACAGGAACCACAGCAGCACTGAAGTCAGGGGTTGGTGAGCCCAACTGAGAGCAGAGCTGGCGAAGGGACCTTTATTAATTCACATTCAGTGCTGGGAATGAGGACCCCCCCACACACAGGAAGGGTGAGACCAAATGGGGGACATATTGGAATCAGGCAAGAAGAGCCTGAACTGGGAGTGACAATGACTTCAGTTGGTTGCTCCCTCCTCAGAGCAGATTCGTGGGATTTGATTGGACTAGGCCGAGCCCCTGGCCAGGACCCAATGAGCTGTCCCAAATCGATTTTCAGCGCTAGCACACACTAACTGGGTGAAGGCCCCTGAAGTTTGGCTGGCCCGGTGGGGAGGGGCAGGCATAGGCTGCTGCTGCTTACACCTCAGTGACAAAAGCATTCAGGAGAGGGCGGAGGTCCCTCACCAGTGTGCTTCGGAGGAAACGTGGCCAAAAGGGAAGAAGGCTGGGACCTGCACTGTAACCTGTGGGGAGGAAGCCAGGGCCATGACAGGAGAGAGAGGCAAGAGGAGGCCCCCAGCCCAGAATCCTGAGAGCACTGATCCAGGAGAAGGAAAAACAAGGGAGACTGAGGGCAGCAAATACGCAACATCAGACATGGCTTCAATGGACATTAAGAGATATCTTCGGGACCTTGTAGACGAGCTCAAAACTGAAATATTAAATCAGGTAAAGCAAGGTATGAGTAGAGTAATAAAAGAAATGTTCTCAGGAAGCATCTCTCAGGAAGATACAGACCAAAGAAGGGAGGGATATAAAAAAAGGAGGGAAACATTTGATAAAGAATATAAAGAAAATATGGAATACATGAAGCAGATTCAAAGAGACTACCAGGAAATTAAAAACTCCACTGAAAGCTGGCAAAACTCCTTAAAAGAAACTAAGGATAGACTATCAAAAAACTTGAAGACAAGTTGGCAGTGTGTGATCATGAAAGGAAAGCTCTCTTAAAAATAACAAGGAAACAGGCAGTAACAATACGAAGGCTAGAAGATGACAAGAGAATCTACAATTTAAGAATAAGAAATGTGAACGAAGAAGCAAGAATACATACAGGCGAATTACAAAGGCTTTTCATGGAAATAATTAAGGAAAACTTCCCAAGCATGGGAAAAGAAAATGACATTCGGTTATGTGAGGCATACAGAACTCCAGCCACCTACAACCAAAACAGATCTACACCCAGACATATAATAATCAAGATGCCAGAAATTCAATATAAAAACAGAATATTAAAAGCCGTCAGAAAAGAAACAGATTACCTATAAAGATAAGCCCATCAGAATCATGGCTCACTTCTTGACACAGACCATCAGATCAAGAAAAGCTTGGAGCGAAGTATTCCAAGTCCTAAAAGAAAATAATCTCCAGCCCAGATTGATGTATCCTGCAAAACTGTCACTAGAAATTAATGGAGAAACAAAATGCTTCCATGACAAAGAGGAACTGGGGGAATTTGTGACCACCAATCTAACCCTGCAGAGAATACTGAAGGACGTTCTACAGAGAGAAAAAAAATACCAGGATTTTAGGAAAAGTGGCAGAAAGACCTCAATGAGTGGAGCAGGAAGTAGAATGAAGGAAAAAACTAAACAGGCAGAAAAATAGCATAGCAGAAATGAAGCAGAGAAGGATAACTAGAATCTCTAACATAGATGGCCTTGATACACTATATTGTTAATAGTGCACCAGGATTTAAAACCCACATTACTCACACTATTCAGCTTAGATGTATTATATTCTGTTCCAGTCATTCTACCTGTACTAGATTTGAGGGCACAGACAGTAATCTCGAAAATAACAGGATATAGTATGGTAATCATCCTTAATTTCCTATTAAGTTAATCTAAAGCTCTGTAAAACCTACACTGTTGTACCATGACTGATCGTAATCGAATCTGGTCTGTTAGATCACTGTTTTGTATTGATAGATTTTATTCAAAGCTGTTAAGGTAGTATCAAGTCTGAGAGTATAGGCAACTTCATTTAAGATGACAAGATTCACTAGAATATCCACTATGGTTTGATTATTACCTGCCTTTGAAGTTTTATACTGTCTACAATGTTTTATTTTTACTAATATTGTTATGTACTGCTATATTCAATTATGCCTGATGATATAGACAATTCTATTGAAGATAATAAGATACAACACAGTAATCATTGTAGATCACCTTGTACTGTGGTTTTATACAACTTTTTGCTTTCATGTTTTTATAGGAATGTTTTGTTTTGTCTTGCTATGTTTTGTTTTTCCCTCTAATACAGAAAGGATAGAAATACATGTAGAGATTCATGCATGCGTAGCTGTTTACACTCTCACTGTTTGAATACCTACTTTGTATGTTTTAATTTTGTAACTTGAACAACTATTTCTAGGAAGACAATATGTAATTTATCAACTAGTGATTTATTATCTTTTTTGAAATTCTGTATTATCTCTACCCTTTACATGCTTTTGTTTCTCTTTTAAAAAAAAAGTGAAAAAAAAAGTAAAAGAAGGAACAGACAGTGCTCAAAGGATATAACTGCATTTATGTTTAAGTGTGTAGGATTGATAACCATGTTGCTAAGTTGTTACTGGATCACTGAACGTCTTTGCAGCCTCATTGTTTGAATGTCTACTCTATATGCTTTAATTTTGTAACTTGAACAACTATGTCTAAGAAGACAATATGTAATTTATCAACTAGTGATTTCTTACTGCTTATTTTTTTTTTCTGAAATTGTGTATTGTTTCTACCCCTTTTTCTGTTTTGCTTTTTTGCTCTTTAAATAAAATTTTAAAAAATAAAAATAAAAATAAATGAAAACAGTGCTGGTTGGTCACCACTCAGAAGACAAAAGCTTTCTTTCTTTCAACAAGTACCTTCTCTTAAAAAATAAATGGTTCTAGAAAAACTGGCTATCCACATGCAGAAGATTGAGTCTAGTGTGTATTTCTCACTGTAACTCTAACCCTAAAATCAAAATAGATCAAAGATGTAAATGTTAAAAAGAAGCACTTTAATCTCCTGGAAGACACAGGCATAGACAAGAGTGTTCTGAACAGAACCCCAATAGTATAAGACATAACATCAAGAATCAACAAATGGGTTACATCAATTTAGAAGGCTTCTACAGAGAAAAGGAAACAAAAGTGAAGAGACAATCTACAGAATGTGAAAAAATTTTGCCCATTATTTTTCAGATAGAAAACTAATAGATACAATATACAAAGAACTCAAAGGAAATAAAAGACCTAATCAAAAAAATGGGCAAATGAAATGGACACTTCTCAAAAGTAACACAAATGACCAATAAATACATGAAAAGATGTTCAACATTTCTGGCCATTAAAGAAATGAAAATTAAAGCAACACAGATTCTACCTGACTTCAGAAAGAATGACAGTCATCAGGAAATCAAATAATAACAAATGCTGGTGAGGCTTCAGGACAAATGGAAACCTTTTATATTGTTGAAAATTTAAACTAGTACAACCTCTATTAAAATCAGAATGGCAATTCCTCAGAAAACTAAAGAGAAATTTCATTTGACCTAGCTTGTCTCCTAGGTGTCTTCCTGAAAGAGTTAAAGACACACGACAGTGACACATGCATACATATGTTTACTGCTGTACCACTCACAATAGCTAAATCTTGGAAGGAGCCTATATGTCCATCAACAGATGGAAATAAAGTGTGATATTGGAGTACTACTCTGTCAGAAAGAATGATAAGCTTTAATCTTTTAAAAATTTTTATTTTATTTATTTATTCTTCTTGGGGGGGAGGGGTAACCAGGGATCAAACTCACCACCTCACCTTGCCAGGCAGGCACTTATGCCACTGAGCTAAATCCCCAGCCCAAGAATGATAAACATTTTAAGTCATTTGTAAAAAACTGGATTCACCTTGAGACTATAATATTAAGTGAAATACAAAAAACCAAAAATGTAAATAAAGAACAAAATAAAAGATAATAAGAAATAGGGAGATCAATCTTGGAAAAGGGCAGAGAATAAGAAATGGAGGGGAAGCCGGAGATTTAGCACAGTGGCGTAAGCACCTGCCTGGCAAGCTTGAGGTCTTGAGTTCAAACCCTAGTACTAAAGAAAAAAAAAAAAAATGGAGGGGAAAGACAGCAAGGGAAGGGAAAAGGGATGAAAAAGAATTAAGATGTGAAGATGTGTTATGTGTAATATGAAAACTTCCCATGAAGAGTGTAACCATTAGTAGTGCAAATATATACTAATTCTAAAAAGCGCCCTAGCAGACTTTGGACATTATTTTTCATAAAGCCTCTTCTTAAAATAGACAAATGGATTATGAAACTTTTAATGTATTCCATTCTGACAGCTGTTAAATATAACATCACAATGGGCTAAGAGTTCAATGGTAGAGCACTTGTGTAATGTGTGACACCGTGGGTTCAACTCCTAGCACCACATACATACATACATACATACACACACCAGCCCCACTTGGAGCTATTGGAAATTTCAAGGAAAGACTAAATCTTTATTACATGCTAGCTCTCCTTAAAAACCTTCCAAAACATGAAGTTCCCTTAAGAAACCAAGCTCAGATTATTTAGAATAGGAATGTAAATAAAATACTTTTAACATCTAAAAAGTGCATTTTTGAAATGCACTTAATTCTCTTTCTCTAGTTTATATTTTGGATAGGCCAACATATGTTTAACTTTGCCCACTTCCACTAAGCCTTCTATTAAGTCAAAATCAGTATTTCCACTATTTTAGAATGCTAGTGGCTTAATATTTCAACTCAGGACAGCAAAACTCATAGGCCCACGTTCAAGGAGGAATTACTGAGGATATAGCAATTCCTTTCCACAAAAAAAATCGTGCTCCAAAGTTACAACATTCTCATGCCCCAAAATCCACTTTTTCTTCAAAAGTAATACAGTTGTAATTTAGAACACCAAATAATGAATGAGGAATGAATTTGGTTGATACAAAAAAGTCATCAGTAACAACACCATGATGATGGCACACATCTGTAATCCCAGCACTTGGGAGGCTAAGGCAAGAGGATCACCACAGGTTCAAGGCCAGTCTGGGTTACAAAGAAAGATCAGGGCCAGCCGGAATTACAAAGTCACTCTCTGCCTCAAAACACTAAAAAAAAAAAAAAAAAAAAAAAAAAACCACCATAAAATAGTAGGATGAAAACAGGCATGGTGGCCAGAAAGTTAGCTCAGCGGCACAAGCACCTGCCTGGCAAGCATGAAGTCATGTGTTCAATTCCTGGTATCAAAAAAAAAAAAAAGAAAGAAAACAGGCATGGTGGCACCTTGAATCCTAATTCTCTAGGAGGCTGAGGCAAAAGGATCTAAGGCTTGAGCCCAACTTCAGCAACTTAGTGAGACTTTGTCTCAAAATAAAAGATGATACAGCTTACTGCAAAGGTTGTAGGCTCAATCCCTAATACTGCCAAAAAACCTGGGTTGAAAAAACTGGGTACATTAACATAAAAGCTTTTCCAGGTTCCTTTTTGAAGGAAAACTATTCTCAATTTCAAGCCCACAATGTATTCTCAAAAGACACAGAGCCTGATGCGCTGCAGGTGAAGGGGCAATAGCAGGGATTAGCTGACTTAAGAGTCTAAGAGCAGCCAAAAAAAAAAATAGTACTGAGGCAAAGAAGAAGGAAGGTGCACCATTTGTTCCCAAAAATAAAAGAAATGAAAAACAAATAAATAAATAAAGGAAATGGTAAAAACAAGAAGACAAACTACTCTGAGAAAGTAGCATGTGAAAACTGCCCTGGGAGCCTTGGGCCACCATGGATATAGCCTGAGGAGCACCTAGCGCCTAGCGCCAGAATTCAGCAGTGAAAATGATACCAATTCTATCTTCATGTGCAAGACACTAAGGTAAGACTCTAGTGGCAGATTTGAAACATCCCCTAATCTAATTCTAATCATCTATAGCGTTTGTGAGAACTTAAGAGTGCCATATCAGAATGATCAGCAAAAAGTAGTAAAATGTAACTAGATGTGATGGCACATGCCAATAATCCCAGTACTTGGAAGGCTGACGCAGGAGAATTTACATGAGTTTGAGGCCAGTTTGTGATATATATAGTGTGTTCAAGGCCAGGCTAAATTACATAGTGAGATCCTGCCTCTAAAAAAAAAAATTACTAAAAGAAAATTTTTATTTCTGACCTATACTGATACCACAGTGTCCTTCCCTTCACAGGGAAGACAGTAAGACTTCAAAACTGCAACCTTCAAGGCACTGGATCTCCTCTCATCTAAGAGCTATCCACAGTGTGTGAGAATTGACCCATAAGGCACTCCTAGCCCTTGTGTCTCAATCTCATCTCCTGAATAAACTCAATCTAAATTAATAATAATAATAATAATAAAAGGTTCCTTTAGATTTAGGAAACTGATTAGCTTCACAGTACAAGAGATAACCATCATGCTTTTCCTCATCAAAAAGCTGAAGAAACTACACTTTGCTCAACCCCAAAAACTTCATTTCTAAAATATAGTTTTAATACAGAATCTGTTATCTTTTAAAATCTGTATAGAGGAAAAAAGACAAAACTACCATGTCTTTTTTTAAAATAATAGGCTACCATTAATAAAATGCTTTATATGTATCTGTCTTTTTCATATATTTTTATACTCAATCATCTTAACTATTACATAAAGTAAATTAAATAGTTTTTATTTTTACCTAACTAAAACTCAGAAAAGTTCAATAACTTGCCTAAGATCTTACAACTATTCAGGATCTGAAGTCATGTTTCAAACTCCAACACTTATAACCTTCTGAGCACACCTAACTGTAGTAAGTGAATCTTCTAAACAATAGAGTAAAACTAAAGCAAATACTTATCAAGTAAGTAAGTAAAGAACCCATAGCTGTCCTATAGTCATAGGTTAATATTAGTAATTCATGTTTTACTAATGTGTGATCCCAACACTCAGAAGGCGGGAGGCAAGGAGGACTGCTATGAGTTCAAGGCCAGTCTGGAACACACAGCGAGATCTTGTTTCAAAAAACCAAAATAAAAATATTAATTAATTAAATGCAACAGATTACTAGGCCCACTAAATCTACCAGAGTTTTTAATGTCCAGGCAAATTATGAATTTATTTAGAAATTTCTAAAAAAAAAATTAAAAATTAAAAAAATAGAAATTTCTAGCAGCTGTATTATTTAACCAGCAGACATACAACAAAAACACCTGTGCCATTAAGTGTTTTTTTAACACATCAGAAAAGTAACAAGGAATAAAGTGCCTAGCAATCAACGTTAGGGAAATCTTATGTTGAAAGAAGAAATGTTACTCTATATGTTTCCTGTCATAATAAATGAGTAAAGGTGAAGTTGGAAAGAAGTCCTGGCTGGGCATGGCATTGCATGCTTGTGATCCCACCACTCAGGAGGCTGAGGCAAGAGGACTATGGGAGATCCAGGTCAGCCTGTGTTACATTGGGAGACCCTGTCTCAAATAAAACACACATACATACATGCACACACACATACACACACACACAAAAGGGCTGTGGATATAGCTCAATGGCTTAAGCTTGTGCCTGGCAAGTGCAATGTCATGAGTTCAATTCCCGGTACCAAAAAAAAAAAAAGTGCTGACTTCTCATTATCTTAAAATAAAAAATGAACATTAAATAGACCAAGGAAAAATTTTATTTAAAAAGACTCAAGAAGAGTCTCAGGGGCTGGGGATTTGGCTCAGTGGCATAAGCACCTGCCTGGCAAGTGTGTGGTCGTGAGTTCAATCCCCAGTACCAAAAAAAAAAAAAAAAAAAGAGTCTCAAACACCTACAAGCCTTCAGCTAACACAAATATGGAGAACAGAATACAATGAGGGATATTTTTATATGAGCCCTACTACTCACAGTGATCCTGGCTAACTTGTCTCACTTCTTTTAGCCTCAGTTTCCTTAGTGTACAATGATAACAACAGCTACAACATAAGGTTACTGATGACTAAGCAATAAAATACATCTAAAATTACACAAGTGTTTAACATATGGTAACTGTTCAATAAGTATTAGCTATTATTACTACAATATTACCAATACTACAATTAAGGTCAGTTGCCTAAGGCCCCTATCTCTTACTCTCCACTCCATAAAAATACCATAGAACCCATTATGTAAGTAACTTAAACATGTTAAGCACTACACATACATTCATTCAATACTTACTGAGCCAGACTATGCACAAGGTACTCTATACCAAGAACAAAAAAATAAGAGCTGCTTCCTACTCATTAAGATAAGATCTATAGGGCCAGGGATATAGCTCAGTGGTACAAGCTCCTGCCTGGCAAGCACAAAGTGATAAGTTTGATTCCCAGTACAAAAAAAAAAAAAAATCTATAATCAAATAAATGCAGGGAAATGGAGGAAAAAAAAGAATTAAGGTGTATCATGTACAGGTACAAACTCCCTAAGAGGAATGTGATCATTACATATGCTTAAAATGTACCAGTAAACTTAATATAAAAAATGCAACAAAAGATACACGTGCTACAAAAGATAGTTACTGTATATACAGACAACTAGGGAAAACCGAGAAGGAAATGTTTAAATCAAATTGGGCAGTAATGAAGGAATTCAGAGATGAAAACTCAGAACAAGAGGGTATTCATTAGGATGGGAAGTTGGGACAGTAGATGAGAGCACTATTAGCAGTATAGTGGTTATGGCCAGGCATACAGGCACTACCTATATAGTCCCAGCTATTTGAGAGACTGAGGCAGGAGAATTGCTTGAGTCTATGAATTCAAGATCAACCTGGGCAACCTAATGGTACCTTCCTTCAAAAATAAGAAGGCAGTGTGAAAAAAAGAAGTTAGTTTGTAAGTTAGTTATAAATACAGTTTCAGAGAGCAAGACCTGGCTTCAAATCCTGGCATTGTTACTAAATGTAGATGCTGTTTGTTACAGTGTCTCTAAACTTCAGTTTCCTCATCTATAAATTGGCAAAAACATTACTTGTAACATTTACTGTAGAATATACAGGTAAATATTTAGCTCAGTGGACAATTAGCACTCAATGTATATAGCTGTTTGATTTCTAGAAATCTAAGTAGTGGAAGCAGACATACCAGGACATATAACAGCTTGATATGCTCAGAGAACTACAGCACTTCAGTATGGCTAAAATAGAAAAAGTCAGCCAGGCGTGGTGCTGCAAGCCCCTAACACTGCACTCATGAAGATCACCATGAGTTGGAGGCCAACTACATAGTGAGACTCTGTCTCAAAAAAAAAAGAAAGAACTAGAAAAAAGAGACAACAGTGAGGATAAGGTTAGCAAGCTCCATAAAAGTCAAATCTTAAATAATCTTGTATACCATGTCAAAGAATTTGGATCCTTTAACAAAGAAATGGGGAAGGATTGTAGCCAAGAAGTGCCATGATTAAACTGGCATTAAAGAATTTATTCTTCATAGCAAGGAAAAGAACTGAAGAATAAGAAGCTTGGAAGTAAACAGAGACAACTATGGGTTACTGCAATAGTACAAGTGAACAATATTTGATTTACAACAGAAGCAAAAAAGATACAGAAAAGGGGGACTACTTAGATGTGTATGGTGGGAAACAGCAGCAGATGTGAGATATGAACTCTCTGACTAGCTTTAGGGCAATGCTAAAGACGGAGAAAAAAATGGTAAGAGCAGAAGGAGGAATGAGGTGAGCCCGAGATATTTATGGAAAATATATGTAAAATAGTTGGAAGAACTATTTCCAACTAGAAAGTAGTTGGAAGGCCTCTTAAAAGGCAGTTAAATGAGGGGGAAGTCCACATGCATATGGAAGAAAAAATGCTCTTGACAGAGGAAACTACAAATATCAAAGGCCTACAATAGGACATGCTTAGAGATTTATAGAACATAGTAAAAGAATGCTTGTAGTTTTGCTTAAATATGATAACAACAATCTTTTCCTGATAGATTATGTATGCTTTTATTTTAAATCACTGTCGCTGAGCATGGTGGCTCATGCCTGCAATCCCAGCACTTGGGAGGCTGAGGCAGGAGGATCATTGCGAGTTTGAGACCAGCCTAGGCTATAAAGTGAGCTCAAAGCCAGCCTGAACTGCATCGAGAGACCCTGTCTCAAAAAGACACACACACACACAAAAAAAAATCCCTGTCCTTTTAAGCCTGACATATAAATCCCATTCATTGCCTAAAGTAAGACACTGAAACATCAACCTTTATAAAAATCACTCAACTAACATGAAGCAATGATCCACACATACTAAATTTCTACCTTGGACTGTCACAAAACCACAAAAATCCTAAAAGAGGTGATTCAATCAAAGTACACAATGACTGAAGCAGTCAAATATAATTTATTAATATCTGAAAGGAATCTGGAAGAATTCTAAATCACTCCCATTTGTTTGTTAAAGGATCCAAATTCCTTAGAATAGTATACAAGGTATTTAGGATTAGGCTTTCATGCAGCTTTCCAACCCTATCCTCATTGTCCTCCATCCAAATATAATTTGAATAATTTACCCTGTTTCTCATTCTCTGAAATGTTCATATTCCTCAAAAACCTGATGTCTAGAAAAGCACATTTTTTCTTCTTCATAATTCTAAAACTTTGTATAAATCTTAAACAGTAGGCTCAAAATAAATAAATCTACTGTAAAATACCAATCAGAATTCTTAAACAAGCTGGGTGCGAGCCTGTAATACCAGCACTCAGAGGCTGAGGAAGGAGGAGTCATAAGTTCAAGACCAGCCTACACTACAGTGAGTTCAAGGGCAGCCTGAACTACATAGTGAGAACCTGTCTCGAAAAAAAAAAAAAAATCTCATACAGATTACCAAGGACTTTAACTTCTGGAAGCTGTAATTCTATATTATGCAAGATAATTTATGAAGAGATCCTACCCCAGAGTAGTCTGATTTTCTTCCTTACAGAATAATTATCTTCAACAGATCACTGACAATGAGGTATACATAATACTAAGTACCTATGATAACTATATCATACCACTCTAAATTCTGTAATCGTAATAGGTCAAATCCATCAGTGAGTTAGACTTAAATAATCGATCTCTTCAAACTAAAAACAAAACACTTTTTTTGTTAACCTATTAGTTAAGTCACAAATGAAACAAGTACTAAAATATAATATAGACTTTCATTGTTTTACAGTCAAAATAACTAGTAACCTAACATAATTAGTAGTGACAACTGAAACTTATTTTGCAATTTAATCACAAAAGTGGTAACACTGTCTTATGTGTTAAGCAAATTTTGTTACTAAATACTGAATTTATATTTTGCAAGCCATATACAAAAGACACTAGATGCAAAAATTCTAATTATTCTTTTATCTTTTATTCCATTTATCCTTTTATTATCCTGGAAAAAGAAATTTTGCACATTCTTCTTGGGGACTACATTCTATATTAGATGCACTCAAACTATAACTATCCAAACCAACTAACTCTTTCCCCTTTGGTTTTATCTCCTCTCAAACATATATTCAGACTTTGCCAGGGAGAAACTGTACACACACACACACACACACACGAGATATTTCTATGACAACTTGCTCGTCTGGCAGTCTGGCAAGATTTATAGGTTTAAGTCACATGACTTTCTCCCATTCACCTTTGGCATACAGAGGAGCAGAAAGTTGAAGAGCTACAATATATGGTGGAGAACAGAGATCTTTTGTGTCACCATGAACTCTGCAGCATATTAAAAACTATCTCTCCTGAAGACTACAGCAAGAGAAAATGAACTTGTCTAATAACCCAGAATAGCCAAAATCATTTTAAAATACAAAGTCAGAGTACTCAGACTTGCCCATTTCAAAACTTACTACAAAAGCCTATAGTGTGGAACTGGCAAAAGGAGACATATAGATTAATGGAACAGAAACATTAGAAATTAACATTTAATTTACATACAGGCAAGAGTGCCAGCATAATTTAACAAGAAAAGAAATACAGTCTATCCAATAAATGGTGCTGAAACAATTGGATAGCCACAGTTTATATAGAAATTAACTCAAAACAAGATAGGCATGGTGGCACAAACCTGTAATCCCAGCACTTGGAAGACTGAGGCAGAAGAATCCCCTCGAGCTCTAGGCTAGCCTGGGCTACACAGTGAGTTCAAAAACAACCTGGACTACACAGCGAGACTCTATCTCAAATAAATAATAATAATAATTAATTAATTAATGATGCTGAAAACAAAAATAATAAAATTCTCAAAAAAAAATTCTGACACATAACTGGATGAATCTTAAAGGCATTATGCTTAGTAGATAAAACCAATCACAGAAAGACAAACATGATTCCAATTATATGAGAAAGCAGAATAGTCAAATTCAGACACAAAAAAGCAGAATAGTGGTCTCTAGGAGCTAGGGGCAGAGAAAATAGAGAATTATGAGTTTTAGTTTGGAAATATGAAAGTTCAGGAAAGGCGGGTGTGGTAGCATACACCTGTAATCGTAGCACTGGGGAAGCTGAGGCAGGAGGATCACTGGGAGTTTGAGGTACATACTGAGTTAAGGCCAGCCTGAAGTGCATAGCCAGACAGTCTCAAACAAACAAAAAAGCAAAAAGTGAGTTCAGGAGATGTCTGTTGTTGACGGCTGCATAACAGTGTGAATATATCCAGTGCTACTTAACTGTACACTTAGGAATGATTAAAATGTTTTTTGTTGTTGCTGTTGGGGTTTTGGGAGTACTGGGAATTGAACCCAGAGTACTCTCACTGAGCTATACCCCAAGCCCAACCCCTTTTTTTATTTTGAGACAGGGTCCTGCTAAGTCATTAAGTTGCTCAGTTTGTAATCTTCCAGACTTAACTTCCCAGAAATGGTAAATTTTGTAACATAGAGCCTGCAATTTAAAAACAAAAATTGGTTAAAATAGTTTGATGATTATTTTACAATTTAACAATAAAAACCTGTTCTCAGTCTAGGATATTTATTAAAAACTATTAAAACAGTTTAAACTTACCTTGACAGCTTAAACTACTGTTTAAGTCTTGGTCCTTAGGGTTTATTCTTAGGAATATCCTTGCCTTTCTCTTTTCAAAAGTGCATACATTAGTGAATCAATATACTAGGATACAGTGTGATATCTATATTTAAAAAAAGAAGAAAAAATACCTTTTCTACTATTGAAAATAGAACCTATTCAGTTAAGGAGAAAGCAGAAACAGAACACAAGGATCAGTAGGGAAAGAGCCAAATGTGCTGCTCTGTGACAAATAGTTGCCAAAGTTCAGTTCAGCAAATAAAAGCCTTACATACAACTTTTACTTTCTTTTTGGTTTAGATAAATTTGGCAGGAAGAAAAAACAAACCAGTCAGCATCATAAGGCAACTGATCTTCATTCATAGGAACCATGCACTGACAATAACTACCAATAGAATAGCATACAAATCTGAATTTTTACAAAATAATTAGAATACAGCAATATTGTAAAGCCAATGTTTCCTATACTGGCTAACAAAAGTGGGCATATACCTTTCCATACCAGTGATTTTAATTATTATTTCTTAGCCTTTTAAAAATGAATAATGAAAGAACTGAACTTTTCAAGTAAATTCATTGTAATTACCTTACAATACTCTTACTTTACTCAATGGTAACCAAAAGCATGCCTTCTTAATATGCTGATCTATATTGCTATCACTAATTTCATTAAATAATATAAAACTTTTCCAACAAGACCAACTATGATTATATGCTAATCTGAGACACATATATCTTATGCAACTAATTAGTACACTGTAACAGAAGACAGGGAACAGGACAACCTAGCAAGTAAGATAACTAGAAGAGGAGACAGAGATGAGTTTTTTTCTAGTTCTGACCACTACATATTAAGCTGTGTAATGATCCTGGCCAAGTCATTTAGTTGAACGGTTCCTACACTATTGAGTCTTTACCCAAGGTCCTATCGTAAAGTTTCCAACTTGCTATTTTGTCAAGTACAAATATTTTTAAAATTCATTTTGTAACATTAGCAAAGGCATTATTTCAAAATAGAAAAAAATGCTTTGAGAAATTTACTACATTGTCTTTATTTTTTTTCCTCATTGAGATCTATGAAACAGCATTTGGAGAAACAGCATTTGGAAACCAAAAACACTGATTATTTCTTAATCTGAAGAAACAACATAGTAGCATGGACTCTAGATTTAGTACTGTCTTTTAATTCTAGCTTTACCACTCATTAGCACATTAACAATGTAGCCATTCTATTATTTTGTTTTGGAGTTTATTTATTACTTCATTTCTCTGTACCTATATTTATTCACCTATAAAAATGTAGATAATACCTACCTCAAAGGAATGTTGAAACGATTAAATAAAATAACGAAAGTATCTAGTACGACACTGGCATATAGTAAGCATTCAATAAATGGTAGCAGTTACCTAAAAGGAGATGAGATAGGATTATCATAAAGATTCCATGACAAGCAACAAAACAGGGAAATGAGATGAACAAGGTCTGAGAAAAAAAGCTATAAATGAA
The DNA here is from genome assembly GCA_004027455.1 of Hydrochoerus hydrochaeris. NCBI lineage: Eukaryota > Metazoa > Chordata > Mammalia > Rodentia > Hydrochaeridae > Hydrochoerus > Hydrochoerus hydrochaeris. The sequence continues at coordinate 24,772 of PVLA01004493.1, forward strand.
TCAGTTCATTTACAGTGGTTAAAAAAAAAATGATTCTATTTTTTAGTTGTAAGAGAAGGTAAATTTAGCAGAAAAGAACAACAAAAAGGTAGATATCATTTCTTCTCATTTGCCAACACCAGGTAAATACTCTTGAGTGCTACTTTGCTTTTCTTTAAAGCAATTTATTTTAACTTATCATTGAATCAAAAAGTACAGTTGATTCTCAGAAGTCATTAAGACCATCATCACTCTACTACCAGATAGGCTGAGAAAGAAATGCATTTCAATTCATCTCCATGCTTCATGTTTAATGAGATGTCATTTTAATTTTTTTCTTTTGAGTGCTGAATGATGAACCTAGCATGTCTGTGCATGCTAAGTAAATGTTCTGCCATTGAGTCACATCTGAGTTTTAAAAAAAATTAAAAATTTCTCTCAAAATTAAATTGCCATTTAAAAAACCTCACATGAAGAGTATGTTACCTTTTGTGCAAAAATAAGGAAAACGTATTTGTTCAGCTCAGTAATAGAGAGCTTGCCTAGCATATTTGAGGCCCTAAATTTAATCCTCACAGCACCACAGGGAAAAAAAAAAAATCTGAAAGGATACAGAAAACATTAAAAGTATAGAGGGATGGACATGTGGGAGCAGGGGTGGAAACAAGACTTCACTTATATGCCTTTATATTTATTATTTTGATTTATCAGCTATATGAATGTAATCACTTGTTAAAAACGTATACTAAATAACCCTGCCCCTCAAAAAATCTCACGTACTTCAAGTTTCACAATAGTTTTCCTCCCTCCAAACTAATCAACTCTGTATTGACCTACCATTCATAACTCATATAACAGTTTATATCTAGTCTGAAGGTTTTACAGAATGAAGCTTATGCAGTTCACAACAAATTGTTACAGTAATAATGGTGTAAATTTTTCTTCAATAAACATTTCCAGTGTCCCCAAGATTTGCCTAATAGAATACAAAGTTCTACTTCCTATTTTATCATTACTGATGATAATAATAAAGTCCTTTCTACTTGGACAAACAATATTTAATATTTAAAAACAATGAATTTTTAAAATTCATTTTCATAAAAAATAACTACTTTTTGAAAATATAGTACATTTTAAATGTAAGTTCCCCAAACTAATAAATTTACCATAGAAAATTAACAGCAGTATATAGTAGTTTTACATTAAACCTTTCAGTACTTTCTTTTTATTTCTCCCTTGGTCAGGTTATGACTACAACACTGAAATGCTAGTAAAAGTAGTGACTCACCTTGTTTGCCTGAAGTTTGAATACAGAATATTCATGACAAAATTGCCATCTCTGACAAGAGTGGCCTCTAGACCAATAGTTCTTACTTAAGGGTAATTTTGCTTCCAGAAGACATATGGCAATGTCTGAACAATTTTTGGCTACTGGCATCTAGTGGATAGAAATCAGGGGTGCTTTTAATGCACAGAAGAATCCCTCACAAAGAGAATTATCTGACCCAAAATGTCAGTATGTTGGTGTTGAGCATCCTTCTTTACCCGATAGATTTTTTTTTTTTTTTTTGCGGTACCAGGGATCGAACTCACCACCTCACACTTACCAGGCAGGTGCTTATGCCACTGAGCTAAATCCCCTACCAGATAGGTCTTAAGAGACCCTAAGAAAATTAACCAATTCCTTTACTACTGGAGAAAAATCAGCACAGAACTGCTATATGACCAGTGCCTTCTGACTAAAAAAAAAAAAACTATTTTCATGAAAAAAATTGTACTAGTTCTTCCCTAAAGAGTTTGTGCTATAATTTTACAATTTCTGTGTGTTTTTATAGAACTGTAAATAAAGCATGCCTCAAGGGAAAAAAAACTTGGTATGATATAAAGCTATACTTTCTACTACCTATCTTTAAAGCGAATGTATATGAACATGTATACAATATACACAGACATATAGATCTAGAAAATTTGTTACATTTTTTTTTTTCAGTACTAGGAACTGCACAGAACTGCATCTCCATTCCTTTTTTATTTTTAAGACATGATCTGCTAAGTTGCCCAGACTGGGCTAAAACTTGCTGTCTCTGCCTCGTCTTCACAAAGTTCTGGGACTGCAGGCCTGAACTACCAGGCCCAGCTTGAAACAAAAATTTTAACTCTGGTTACCTTGAAGAGCAGGACTTGAAGGAGGGGAGTATGAGAAAGACTTTTACTTGTTATGTCATAGTTACTATCTATATTGAATTTTTCACCATGAGACTGACTTACTTTTATAACAATTTTAAAGTACCTCTCACATACAGTATATACATATACATAACATGTGCATGAATTTTTAAGACAGAAACATTAAAAATCATAAATCTCACAAAGGCCTATCTTTAGAAATTTTATTTTTAAGCTTCCTTTTAAAAAGACGAACTCTAAAATTAACATTTAAAAACTAGTTTTTAAAGAATTTTTAACATGACCTCTATTCTGAATAATGGGTACACATCAATAGTATCCAGTTCAAGTTATGACTCTTCTATTCAAGGCCTTAGACAGCTAAGGAACATACTCAATATGCCTGAAGAAATATAAAACAGATAGTTACGCCAATGTTTAAAACAACAAGAACTAAATTGATGGCATTCTCCAAGATAGCATAATTCTAACATTAAAAAAAAGTATTGATAGAACTAAATCCCTTTATCAAACTAGAAAGTCTTTTGACTTAATTAGCATGGGAAAACAGCTTTTTTTCTCAACTCTTGGCTCTGAATAGAAGTCCTAGAGTACCTGCCCCTTTGAACACAAAATGTATAAAACAATTAAGATGAAAGTAAGGATTTTAGTATTATTCATCAAATTCCAGTTAGGTATTTTCTGAATATTATTTTTGATCTTTTCACATCATTCCAAAACAGTAATATGAAAAAGGTAGCTAATCTTAGAAAACAGAAAAGGCTAAAAATTTCCTAGGAAGAAAAATTATTTCATTCTACACCCTACTACACATACTATAAAGCAGAGACTAGGTAGACCAAGAATTTCCTCTGTGTGACAAAGAGAAATAGGACACAAAATTCTTCAAACATCATCTTAACTTATGCTGAAGTCTGTAGTTACACTAGAACCTTTCATTACAAAATGAAGTTTGCATATATATTTATTCCTAAAACCTTTTATGGTCCAGAAAATATAAGTAAATAGGAGAACAAAGGGTTCTCCTACATTAGCAATTGCTACGTGAGTATGGAAACCTTGAAATCATGACTTCTACAGTTAATGTCAAATAACCGCAAAAGGTGTGGATTGTGCCCATAATTTAACCGCATGGTATGAGGACACCAGATAAAATGGGAAGGGGATATTTATAACTTTTGAGTATCATCAGTACTCTAACTCTAAAAAAATTTAAATCCTGCTTACATAAAAAAGCATATTAGTGATCAATCTCTAATCTCACTTATGATAATTTATGTTAAAACGGTCCAGAAAAATCAAGGAAACTTCATCATACTTAGACTAAAGGAAACCTTTTCAGATTCTCCCTTACATGTTTCAAGGAAAAATAAACTACAGTAAGCTACAAAGTCTAAACACAGTTTTCAAGCAGCCCACACCAGTAATCCCAGTACTGGGGAGGCTGAGGCAGGAGGTTAACCATAAGGCAAAAAACAAAAAGAAACACCTTCCACTTTATTTCCTAGCTAAAAGTCCATGTGTTGTAGGTTCATTCTGATCAAGTTTCACTTAAGCGATAATAGCCCAAGTGTGAGGGTACTCCAGAGATTTGCCCATAGCTTTCAAGTAAAATTCCTTACCTAACCTTGCATTTATAGCTATTTCCCTTATACTAAAATTCAAGACACAGACACTCAAGGAACTAGTCTCCTTAAAATTTAACATACTTTTTTTTTTTTCAGAAGAAAATGTTGGGGACAAAATATACTAAGGTTTAAAAAAAAAAAAAAAAAAAAGAATATACTAAGGTTTTAAGTTTAAAGAAAACCCTGTTCAGTCCTAACTGTATTCTGCAATCCAAAATAAACTCTCTTTATTCATCTAGAGTTCTCTTCATATTTGTTTCTGTTTTGGTGTTTTGCTTCTTTTTTGAGACAGGGTATCGCTGTGTAGTTCAGGCTGGACTTGAACCCACTATGCAGCCCAGGTTGGCCTCCTAGCAATGCTCTTGCCTCAGCCTCCTGAATGCTGGGATTCGGGAGGCATGCACCACCATTCCTGGCTTTTATTAATTTCAAAAGGAGGAGCCAGGATTGTTGATATGCACAGGGAAATTCCTGTACTTTAACACTAAAGAACCTAGAACCAAACAGATTATTCTCAGCACTTAAAACAGTCATCAAAGGACAAGTCGTTGTCAAGAAAAAACAGTGGGGGAGATAAACCGTCCCCCTTTCCATATATATATAGATATATATATATATTCCTTTTTCCTTAGAGCCGAAAAAAAAAAAAAAAAGAATGCGACCTCCCGTCGTAGATTGATCGGGCCTAAAAATGTGTGCACATAAAAATATATAATAAGAGTTAAAAGAAATTTTTAAAAACTCAGATCATTCATTTACCTCACTACAAAAGAAAGATGTCCGTAGGATGCCTCACTTCACAGCCTAAAAATCTCTGAGTTAAGCCATCCAGCTATTCCGAAGCTCAAAGATGCATTGGAACTTCCTTTTCCTGTCTAACTTCACAAAACGTCCCAGGAGCCAAGAGTCACGTGATTTTTCTGGGTAAAAGCTGACCGCTCCTTAATAGTAACCTGTCTCAAACTAAAAAGGGAAAATACAAGCGCTACTTAAATTCACAGGTAAGGGATATTTAATAGAGAAGGCAAATAAATGCATCCCTCATGTTTGAAAAGGGTAGTGTAGAAACGCTCTTTGAGCTTAACTACCTCTGTCGGTCTGTCTCCCCTCAGTACCAAGGGCAGGGACACTGGGCAAGACCCCGCCCTCCCCCATCCCCAAAGCGGGGTGGGCGGGAGGTAGCCTGGCGGGTCCTTGTTCCCGCGCGAAGCTCAGAGACCAAACGACTCCCTATTGTGGGTCTATGGAAGGTGACGGGAGCCCGTCCCGCCCCGGCCGAGGGCTGAGGAAGGAGCCAACCTCTCACTAGGCCCGCACAGCTGCCACCACCGCCACGGAGCTGACTGCTGTCAAGAGAACTACCGTGCCCGGGGAAGCGGGAGCGTGGCCTTAGCTCCGTGCTGGCCCAAAGACAATTCACGCCTCATTCGCTGTGTACGAGCCGTACCTCGGACACCTCGTCCTCGTCGCTGCCAGAGGCACCACCTCCGCCTCCGGTCCTCAGGACAGCAGCCGCCAACTTGAAATCCAGCGCCGTGTCCCCTCCGGTTGCGCCGCTGCTGCCGCCGCCGCCGCCGCCGACTCCCGGCGTGGGTCCGGCCTCTCCAAAGAGCCTCACGGTGCGGATCCCCAGCCCGACCCCTCCCGGCGGAGGCGGCTCCGAGGCCCCGGCTGGGGCGGATCGCGGAGTCACAGAGTCTAAGTCCTCCTCAAATGAGGTGCCGCCGCCTCCGCCGTCGGTCAGCATGGTTCACACGCCGAACCGGAGACGCTGCCGAGTCACTCGGAGCCGCCGCCGCCGCCGCCGATTCCGAGAAAGAGAGGAGCAGCAGGAGGAAGAAGCGTCTCCTTTCCCCCGTCCCAGCAGCGCCACTAACTTCTCACTGCCTAACCTGCTGCTTCCCGCCCCCTCGACTCGCCACTGGCTGCAGCTCTCCAGAAACTGCAGCTCATTGGCCAAGATAACCTATCACTCAGGCTCTCCGTCACGCGCTGCTCGCTGGCTCGCAGCCCCCAAGCTGCTTTGACCCGCGCAGGCCTAGGCGGTTGCGAACACCCGCCTCCTAGTCCCCACAAACAACTTCCGGTCTTTTTCTACGTTTATTGGTCAGTTTCTCTGACTATCGCGTCACGACCTTAAAGTGGATTAGTTGGCCTTGTGGTCAGTCACAGTGACCCCTAACAATAGGAAGTTCCATTGGCGCCATAAAGTGTCGGTCACTTTGTCACAGAACGTCGCGTGGTACAATAGGCTCGTGAAGATTCTATTCATCCCGCCCCAATCTGAGGTGACGGGAAAGGGCTGGGAAATTTCCACTTCGGATTAAAATGAGGGCTGAATTGACGCCCGCAAAAATTAATAAAAAGTGGAGTAGACCTAACTGCGCTTGCTGAGCTCGTACGTCAAGGATGCAAGAGACGCTCCCACCTGTCGCTTTCCGCCGAGCGCCGAAACTACGGCCGGAAAGTCGCTGCACTGGGATTGGAGGAAAGAGGCCATCAGGCTCAACGAGGCCCCACCTTCCTGCTATTGCCTGGTTGGAGGACCGCGACGTCAGTCACTGGGACAGTAGCCACCTCTGAGACAGGTGAGCCCGCGTAACCCGTCTGCCTCCGACTGTGTGGGCGGAAGGAAGGGGTATAAAGCTGAGAGAGCCAGAGCGCGTCTACCTGGTTGCCTTCCGCCTTTCCAATGGGAACTCTGCGCGCAGAGCTGAGGGAACCTGGGGAGCAGCGTGGAAACCCCGAGACGACTCCGCCCGCCCGCGTACCAGGACGTGGCTGGGCGCAGTGGTTCCCCAGTCTTGAGCGCAGTCTCCCTGCGGGTCTGCGTTCTCTTGCCAGTGGCAGTCGGCGGACCCGTGGGCTGGACAGCGCCATCCCTCAGTACCAGGAACTGTCCCACGAAGAGGGTGGCAAAGCGGGCGCGCAGAATCCGACGGCAAGACTGAAAGCGCCGTGTGCAGAGCAGTTTCGAGTTCTAGCACTGCCACTTCTGTACTGGATGACCTCGGCTCGTTCAGTGTTGTTCCCTGTAAAATGGGAGTAATATTGGCACCTTCCTTATTGGGTGGTTATTAATCATGCTATAACACAGCAGCAAGCAAAGTGCCAAACTTATAAGAAAGACTTTTTTTTGTTAGTTACTGTCTCCTCTTTGTATTTCAGGCGTCTTTCACCCGGTCCACGTTCTGCCATGCCGAACGAATTCTAGCCAGATTTCAGTGATACAAAACAAAGTTAACCAAAGGAGATTTTCCCTTCTAAGGATCTCTCCCCACCTGTACATCTCTGTTTTCTCCTCTGTCTCTTTTATCAATAGAGGTTTGGCCGGGCATGGTGGTGTAGAACTGTAATCCTAGCACTAGAGTGAATGAGCCACGTCTCAAAAGTAAATAAAATAATAAATTCTACTTAAGGTTTAAAAGTGTTGACCTTCCAGCTAATCTCAGGATCAGAAATCACAAGAAAAGAATTTGTGGCATATGTATGGCGATTTTTTTTTTTAAGATAGGGACTTGCTTTGTCCTTTGGGCTGGCCTTGAACTCAGGACGATCCTCTTGCCTCAGCCTCCCAAGCGCTGAAATTACAGGCAAATATTCTTTGATCCAGAGAATGTTCCTATAACAGAGGTTGACTAAAAGCAAAAGGTATCATTTTTCTCTTTTTCAAACTGTAACAGACTTGTCTATCTTGATTATGCAGTATTTAGTATTTCATTGCTTCAAATTGGTATCTGAATTCTGTAAAGAATATAATTTTTCAAATTACTTTAAGAGTCAGAGGTTTAGCTCAGAGGCACAAGCACATGCCTGGCAAGCATGAGATTGTGAATTCGATCCCCAGTACCAAAACTTTAAATAAAAGTTGATTCTGCCACACAATTATTTGTTAAAATAGTTAACGTTTCTTTGGCTTGTTAGTCGCTCATTTTGGTATTTCTTATGAAAGAAGGATACTATTTTTTGTAGACAGAATACATTAAGTTAAATAAGTGTTCTTTCTAGATTAAAAAAAATATTGTATAAAACCATAGAGAACAATTTTGAGGTTAATTCCATATACACTGTCTTTAGCATTGGTAGAACTTAATTACCTTATTTCTCTGTGCTGTTTAAGTTTTCAAGGCATGTATGACTAGGTCACAACCCAAACTAAGCAACAAAAAAGAAACCTGGCACTGCCCAACCCACTTCAAAGCTGGATTATCCAGAATTGGTTGGATACATCCTTAGGCAAAAACAGGTATTGACTGGTGCAGCATTACAAAGGAACTACTTGTCATTCCTACCACTAATACAAAAATAATTTCTGATGCAACTCCCTGAGCAAACTTATAAAGTTCTTTAAAGAAATGTAATGAATCTCAAAGCCAGAAAGAAAGGAAATCTGGACTGAACTGAAATGGACTGGCAGTTCCCAGTGTATTTGAAAGAGAAAGTACACTGTCTACTCATAGTATCTAGACTGAATATAGACTGAATATAGACCAACACTGAATCTAGTCAGAAAAATATGCTTGAGTAATAATCTTTATTTTACTTGGTCCTTTACCTGTTTACCTGAAACATGTGTTAGTAGTTTGTCAATATGGGAGTTAGGAACTCTCAGTCTCTTAGATTTTGTAGCTATGGCATCACATCTATAGTAAGTATAACTATATTAAATACTACATACTACATTCTTATGGTTTTACAAATATAAAACTGATTGAGAAATCATCATATCAAATAGTATATTTCATGAATGTTTAAAATCACAATGTAGAGCTCAGCAAAATGACACATAACTGTAATCCCAGCACTCTAGAGGCTGAGGCAGAAAGAGTGTAAGTCCAACCTGGTATACACAAGGCCATCTTAGACTACTTGGTGAAACCTTGTTTCAAAACAAAACAAAAGATAAAGAAAAATATAAAAGAGCACAAGCTGCATATGTACCAGGAAGAGGAAAGCCAGCATCTCCCGAGAACCTGCCATGCCAGGGCTTGGGGAACCAACCAAGAAATCAACAATCCAGCCTTCCTGGTAAGCAGCACAAGCCTACCGGGACTCATGGGCTGAGAATCAACACTCCCCCACCCCCACACCCATTAGCAACCAGATGGTTCCGAAGACAGCCTGAGTTGATAGCAACTAAGTTACATAAAACAACTAAATGTTTGTGTTTGGTTGATTATGCAGGCTTAGGACCAGTAGTCTGAGCATCTCTCTGGAGAATGACAGTATGCAATATAGCAAATGTGGAGGATTTCCTTCTATTTTGTCTTTGAAGTCCAATACTGTTTTCACTGTTTTGCTTTGTTCTGATTGTTTTGCTTTTTCAATATTCTGTTTTGATTGGTTTTATTGTGTTTTGTTTCTTCGTTTGATTTTGCTTACCTGATGGAATGGACAACTATTGTAAAGATAACAGGATATGCTATGGTAGCTATTATTGTTTTCCTGATATCCTGCTCTGAAGTTTTGTACCAATTTTGCTGCATTATCTTGATTGGCTTTGTTCTGTCTTGCTTTGTTGTATTTTACTATCTTTAAAATAAAAAAAAAAATTGGGGATGGGGATTTAGCTCAGCTGCATAAGCACCTGCCTTGTAAGTGTGCAGTAGTGAGTTCAATCCCGAGTACCGAAAAATAAAAAAATAAATTTTTAAAAAAGAAAGAAATTACAATGTATTTAATATAAAATATCAATGCAGTAATTATTAATGTTATATATTACATAACCATGGTTTTGATGTATTAAGATAGTACTAATGCCATGTGTGATGACTCACACCTGTACTTGGGAGGCTGAAGCAGGAAGATCGCCATGAGTTGGAGGCCAGCCTGGACTACATAGTGAGTTCAGAGTTAGCCAGAATTACATAACAAAACCTTCTCTCACAAATTAATTAGTTAGGGCTGGGGATTTAGCTCAGTTGCTTAAGCGCCTGCCTGGCAAGCCCAAGGTCATGAGTTTGATCCCCGGTACAAAAAAAATTTTTTTAATTAATTAAATTTATCAACTAAATCTAAAAAACAAGATGGTACTAACTACTAAAAGTAATGCACTGATTTTTTTCTACCAGCTCTGCAAAATCCTCCTTAAAAATATATGTTACACATGCAAATATCATATTGTCTCACTAGTGTGAGAAGCCAAAGCAACATATGTATATGTGTATGTGTGTGTATATATATATATATATATATATATATGTATATAAAGTAGTTAAGATAGTTATACTACTGATTTCTCTAAATTCACTGAAGAGAAAGATTTGTGCTGGTATTGTTTGGACAATTGAATGTAGTTGTTTTGCTCTGGGTGAATGATTTGGGGATGACAATGTGCAGTGTATCATTGTTGCCCCGATTGATGTGTACTGAAATTTTGTTTTTGTTTTTTTTTCTCTTTCTCCTTGAAATAAAATGAATTTGTGTTTGTTTGTGTGTGCGTGTATATATATATTATATATAATATATATTACATATAATATATATATATTTGTTAGAAGCTGGGTACCATGGCACACATCTATAATCTCAGTATTCTGGGAGGTTAAAGTCAAGATGGCAAGTTCAAGCCCAGCCTGGGAATCTTTTGATTTAGTGAGACTTTGAGATCTAAATCTAGTGATTTAGTGAGCTCTTGAAATGAAAAATAATGATGAATGTTAGAAATAAACATTAGACTGAGCATCTATTTAGAGGATAACAATATTCAATATAGCAACTATGGAGGGTTTCCTTCTGGAGGTTGGTAGCTATTGTTAATTCCCTATTATCTTTTTTTAAAATCCTGTGTTATTTTCATTGTTTTGCTTGGTTTTGTTTTATTATTTTGTTTCATTTGATTTTATTATATCTGATGTCATGGGCAGCTATTTCAAAGATAAAAAGATATAGTGTGGTAGCCATTGTTGATTTCCTATTATCTTGTTTTGAAGTCCTGTATTGCTTTCATTGTTTTGTTTTGATTTTTTTTATTCTGTTCTGTTTTGTTTGATTTTATCATGTCTGATGTTATGGGCACCTATATTGAAAATAACAAAAAGCATTATGGTAGCCATTGTTGATTTTCTATTATCTTGTTTTAAAGTCCTGTATTACTATTTTGCTTTGATTGGCTTTATTCTGTTTTATTTTGTTTGGTTTTATTCTCTTTAAAATAAAATTTAAATTTTTTTTTAAAATTAGAATAAAATGTTTTCCCACAGATTTTCTGAGGATATTTATTATGGTATATTTGTAAGGTGCTCCAAAGCATACACTTCTCTTGATCATCTTTTAGACAGGAAAGTAAAAAGAAAAATAGGAAATTCTATAGTCCAAGGATTTTTTAAATTTCATATCTCATAAGAAGATTCATTCTTCAGACTATGACATTAACAAACTAAATTACAGATACAGGGACTCTAACTACATGTAGTTCTTTTACATGCATTTTTCTCAAGACATCCATTTTTCTCTTGAGGCGTTTCTCAAGACATTTAATTTCCACATGCCAGCCCATCTCAGTTCAGTTCATCTAGATCAGGAAAGAAGTAAGCCAATGAATTTGTTGCACTTGGCCATGTGCAGTGGCACATGCCTGTAATCCCAAAACAGAGGCAGGAAGATTGCCACAAATTCAAGGCCAGCCTGAGCTGCAAAATGAGACCTTGTCTCAAAAACAAAACAACCAAGAAGAAGAGGAGGAAGAGGAGTAGTAGAAAGAAAAATTACTCACTTCTCTCTTCTTAAGAGTAAGTTGTACATATGGAAAGTACACATGGAAAGAGATCAGAAGGAGAGAGTAATTTTACAGTGAAGAAAACTAACATTACTTCAACAAAGTGACGTGTTAATGGTATGGACCCTTGCTATTGTATAGTGACAATGGCACTTTATCTCTGTGATCTTCCTCTCCAAAACCTGTAACTCCAGTGGAGTCTTGAGGAAAATCAGAAAAATCATAGTTGATGGACACTACAATACCTGACGAATACTTCTCAAAATTATAAAGGTTATCAGAAATGAGGAAAGTCTGAGAAGCTGTCATAGCCAAGAGGGGTCTAAGAAGACATGAGCATTAAATACAATGTGGTATCCTAAGATAGAAAAGCAACATGAAGTAGAACACCAAAGCCAGCCAAGTGTGGTGGTATACACCTGTAATCCCAGTACTCAGGAGGCTGAAGCAGGAGAATTGCTACAAGTTTGAGGTCTGCCTAGGCTACATAGTGAGTTCAAGGCTAGCCTGAACTACTCAGCAATACCTTCTTCAAAATAAAAAAAAAAATCCCAAAGTAAATATGAAAGAATTATGGATCTTAGTTTAATAATGTATTTATGTTGGTATTTAAGTCATGATAGGTATGCCATACTAATAATGTAACATGATAATAGAAGCTGAATATGCTGTATATGAGAACTATCTTTGTAACTAAAGTCCAAAGCTCCTCTAAAATTTAAAATTAACCAGCTGTGACCAACACTTTTAATCTCTGCACTCAGGAGAGTGAGACAGGAGGATCGCTTCAAGTTCCAGGCTAGCCTGGGTTGTAGCACAATTTATTTACTTATCTTTTTTGGTACCAGGGATCACACTCACAACCTTGTGCTTGCCAGGCAGGTGCTGTACCACTGAGCTACATCTCCAGTCCTCAGCCTGGGCTACATAGCGACTTCAAGAATAGCCTGAACTATGTAGTGAGAATCTGCCACAAAAAGCCCAAAAAAAAAAAAAAAAACCAACAACAACAACAAGAATAACAAAGAGAATATAGCTCAGTGGCAAGTTGCCTGCCGGGCAAGTACAAGGTTATGAGTTCAATTCTACATACCAAAAACAAACAAAAAAAGTAAATAGTGAGACATGGCAAAAAAATATCTACAAGTGCTAGGTGTGGTGGCACATGCCTGTAATTCTAGCACTCAGGAGGCTGAGGCAGGAGGATCTTTGTGAGTTTGAGACCAGCCTGGGTTACAAAGTAAACGCAAGGCCAGCCTAAACTGCATAGCGAGACCCTGTCTCAAAAAGACACACACACACACAAGTATCTATAACATACAGAGAAAAAAATCAATAAACCTAAATAATAAGAAAATGGTTGATTCCGTTATAATATAAAATTTGATTCTACAATGATATTAAAAACTAAATTTACATTAAGTAAAAATAAATTAAAAAACAAAAGGTATATAATACTCCTTATATATTAAAGTGATTTGAATATTCCTATATGTCCAGATTACATATATCAGAGGAGAAAGATTATCTATAAATAGTAGAATGAGAGTAACTCTTATTTATTTATATTTTTCATTTGCCTATAAGAAATATATTATTCTAGTCATCAGAAAGAAAATTCAATAAAGGTGGTAAGAAAAAGAATCACTATCCAAGCTGAGCATGGTGGCTCATGCCTGTAATCCCAGTACTCAGGAGGCTGAGGCAGGAGGATTGTTGTGAGTTGAGACCAGCCTGGGGTAAAAAGTGAGCTCAAGGCCAGCCTGACCTGCATAGTGAGGCCCTGTCTCAAAAAGACAAAAAAAAAAAGAATCACTATCCACATAAAACTGGGGGATTGCTCATATGGTATACTTATTGGCAGTGTTAGGAAAATTAAGAAGGAACAACTTTTTTTAGGTGAAGATGATGATAATGGGCTTACCCTATATAAAACATTACTTGCTGAGTCACCCAGAAATCCTCAAGAGAGCCAGGAATGGTAGCACACCCTGCGTTCCCAGCACTTAAGCTGAGGCAGGAGGATTGCTGTGAGTTAAAGGTCAGTTTGGGCAACTCAGAAACTTACTGAGACCCTGCCTAAAAGTAAAAATAAATAATAAAAAAGGTCTCAGAGTGTAGCTCAGTGCAAAGACCTCAAATTAAATTCTCAATACCCTGCTGCGTAAATACACATGCACAAGATAACATCAACTGTTGTTGAGAATGTGAACCAGAGAATTTCCTGAGGGTCCTACTGATTCAAAGTACTGATTTATTAAATGCAAAACCACCATACTCTATAAATTAAGCTAGTTTTCATTACTAACTAGAATTGTTGTCCAGGGGTTGGAGATTTAGCTCAGTTACTTAAGTGCTTTGCTGGTAAGCATAAAGTTGTGAGTTTGATCCCAGGTACCCCCCCAAAAAAAAAAATTGTTGTCCAGTGATTCTCTTATCAGGAAAGTGTCCAGAATGTAAAATTTCAAACTTTTATCAGATTTTGGAAGTCAAAATCTGGCAGAACATGGTCTGCCTTTTTTTTTCCTTTTTATTGGTATATGTTTGCAGTATGTAATGATTATGTTCTTCATTGGGAGTTGGTATGTATATATTGTGATTATCAATTCTTTTTTCATTGCTTTCCCTTTCTTCCCTCTGCTCTCCCCCATCTCATTTTGTTTTGTTTTTGTTATTGTTTTTTGGATCTCACTCTGTAATTCAGGCTAATTTTAAACTCACTATGTAGCCCAGGCTGGCCTCAAACTCATAGTGACCCTCCTGCCTCAGCCACTTGCATGCTGAAATGTGGCATGTGCCGCCATATCCGCTCCCTTCGTCTCTTGGTCTCCTGTCCTTTTGCAAAATAAATCTAACTCCCTGTTTCCTATTATTTATTAATCTGTCTTTTATTGTAACTATTCTAGTGGGTTTGAGTGGTATTTCATTGTGGTTTTCATTTTGGTTTTCTTTTAAAGTGGTTAGCCATTTATGTATCTTTTTTGAATACTTACTTGAATCCCTTGCATCTCTTGTTTTTTTTTTTTTTTCTCTACTAGGGGTTTAACTTTGGGGTGCTGTACCATGGAACTACATCCCCAGGATTTTTATATTTTATTTTGAGCTAGCCGAATTAAACTGACAAGGCTGGGCTTGAATTTGCAATCCTCCTGCCACAGCCTCCCAAGTAACTGAAATTATAGGAATACACCACTGCACCCAACCCTTGCCAATTATATTTTGATTGTCCTTTTATTATAGAGTTATAAGAATTCTTTATATATTTTAGGAACAAGTGCCTTATCAAACATGTTTGCAAATATTTTCTCCCCTTCTACAGGTGGTTTTTTTCATGTTTTCAATGTCTGGAGCAAAAAAAAAATTTAATTTTGATAGTGTCTTATTAATTTTACTTTGTTGCTTGTGCTTTTCTATCATACCTAAGAAAACATTACCAAATCCAAGGTCATAAAGATTTACATGTTTCTTCTAAGAAATGGTGTTCTGTTACATTTATGTCACTGATCTACATGAGTTAACTTTTGCACATAGTGTGAAGTGTTCAGTGTCATTCTTTGCATGTTGATACTCAGTTTTCTCAGCACTGTGTGTTGAAAAGATTATCCTTGTACCATTGAATTGCCTAAGCAATCTTGTGAAAAATTAATTGACCATTAAATGTGAGGGTTTGTTTCTGAAGTGTCAGTCCCACTCTATGACTCTGTGTCTATCTTTGTGCTAATGCAACACATTGTCTTGATTATTATACTTTTGTAGTTAAGTTTGAAATTAGAAAGTACAAATCCTCCAATTGGGGTCTTCATTTTCAAAATTGTTTTGGCTACTCTGAATTGGGCCTTACTATTCTTACCCAAGTAACAAGACCTCACTCACACTGTCTTTTCTAAGATATTCATTATGGTAGTCTACAACCCTAATCCTCACCCTAACCTCATCTTGGACTATTCTCCCGCTCACTCGAGTAGTACTCTGGCTGCTTTCAGTTTCTCAAATATTTCTAAATCCTTACTGCCTAAAGACTTTTGAAATCATATTCTTTTTGCCAAGAATGCTTGCCTTCAATTCCCTCTCTCCTATTACTGAGGCCGATTCCTTTTTTGTGTGTCATTCAAGTCTATTCTTGAATTTTTTTTTTTTGTTTTTGAGTACCAGGGATCAAACTCACCACCTTGCACTTGCCAGGCTTATGCCGCTGAGCTAAATCCCCAGCCCTCTTGAATGTTATTTTCTTAGAAAGGTCTCACTAACTCCCACACTAAAGTAGCTACCCACCACTAAATTTTTTCTGGCTATCACATTAACCTGGTATTATTGCTCTTACAGCTGTCCAATATTATTGTGTATGTATATAGTTATATTTATTTTCCATCTCCTCTACTAGAATAGAAACTCCAGGAAAGCAGAAATCTTATCTTGCCACTTTAATCCTACATACAGAACATTGCCTAGTATATAATAGGTATTTTTTGTTGTTTGATTTATTTCCAGTTTATTTTTTTGCATTTTTTATTTTATTGGCATACTTTTTTTTGTTTTTGTATCGGGGATTGAACTCACGACTGTGTGCTTTCAAGGCAGGCACTTATGCCGCTGAGCTAAATCCCTGGCTGGCATACTTTAGATATACATAATGATAATATTCATCAAAGGAAATTTATACCTGTACATGATGTATCTTGCTTTTTCCGCCATCCCCCTCTCCTCCTCTTAACCTCTCTTCTCATTTACAAAAAACTTTGCTTCCATTTTTTTCCTTCTAGTCTTTTTTTCTCATCCCTTCTATAATAACACATGTTTATTGAATAGATGCATGAATGACCTGTCAGTCTCTGAGAAGCCCTTTAATAGAATTCAGCATTATAGTCAAGTGTGGTCGTGCACACCTATAATCCCAGCACTCAGGAGGATCCTTAAGGCCAGCCTAGGCTACATAGTTCAAAAATTAGCCTGGATGAACCAGGGATAGTGGCACTTACCTGCAATCCCAGCACTCAGGAGGCAGAGGCAAGGAGAATCACTGAGTTTGAGACCAGCCTGGGCTACATGGTGAGTTCAAAGCCAATCTGAAAGACCTTGTCTCGCATAAATAAATAAATAAATAAATAAATAAATAAATATCCAGTACTGGTGAGGAAAAGGCAGTGAACTGGTCTTCAGCCCAGGATTGCATTCCTTGTATTTACCTTTTTCTTCCATTTTTCCCAGTACATTTCTTTTCATTCTAAGGTTAGCCTCAATTCCTAATGCTTACCTACATTTGAGAAGTAGACTCAGACACATTCCTGTCTTCTCCAGTCTCTGTTCTGGATTGTGCTGAGGAAAAAAAAGGACCAAGGTATCTCTGATGATAGCAAATACTGACAATTACACATTCAGGTCCATTGGCAAAGACAAAAATCTAAAGAACTGGGAATCATGAGAGGCCAGACAAGAGGTCAGAAAAACACAGAGCTAAGAAGATCAGAACCAAAAACCTCAAGGAAACTAAAACCTGGAATTCATACGATGGAACTTTTGATTCTAAAACCCACAAAAGTTAGAGAACCAATGTCCATCAATTATAAACTGAAAAGGAAATGCCTAGTTTATTGAAATGAATGGACTTCTCCTTGAGGATTCAGCCTGTGCTACCTAGGCAGTTCAAGGCCACCTTGAATTATATAGTAACAAGACTCTTTCTTAGAATAACAAAATAAAACAGCTACCTGTTGCCTCATGGGACCTCTGAAAGCAAAATGGGTCACCCAGCAGCTCTGCTGGAGCACTCAAGAGAATTCTGTCAGGGTTCACGCTCTTGCTGCAATTGCTCAAACCTACAGTGTCTGATCCAGAAATATAACCAGGAGTTTTCCTTCAATACTTGAAGGATATAAGCTACAGTAAGTTCTAGTAAGTTATCTTCCTCCAATGGAACATCATAGACATCCACACAATGGAAAAGATCATGCTAGGTCTTTGTACATAAAATTTAAAAAATGTAAAAACCTTTTACACAATATATAAAAGCAAAAATTGATGAATCTTCAAGGATATATTGATAATCCTTTATCATAGGAAGTATATTAACAAACTCCTCTAGTATTTGACAGTTCACATAGACCATCAAAAGTCATGAACTACATAAAACATTTTGAATAGCACAATTAGTAGTCTAGCTTAATAGAAGTAACAAAATTGTTCCTAACAAATGGAAAATAAACTGTACACAAATACACATGGAACATTTCCAAAAAATTGATCAAATGCCCAATCATAAAGTTAGCTTCACAAATGTCTAAATGCAATTAAGTTAGAAAGTTACCTAAAAAGATAATTAAGGGGGAGAAAATGCATGTTTGGAAAATTTTTAAATGCATTTTCAATAAAGTGTTGGTCAAAGAAGAAATCATGATGGAAATTAGAAAATACTTAAAATTATGAGAATATTGTATATCAAAACCTCTGAGGTGCAATTAAAGTAGTTCTTAGGAGGAAATTTATAACAGGGGTGTTCATACTAGGAAATGACTAAGACTCAAAATATGCCTGTAATTCCAGCACTTGGGAGGCTGACACAGGAGGATCAGTACAAGTTCGAAGCCAGCCTGAGCTACATAGTGAGTTTGAGGCCAGCCTGAACTACATAGCAAGACCCTGTCTCAAAAAAACATTAAAAAAAAAAAGGATTTAAGATAAGGAATTAAGAAGTTAGAAAAGCAACAGAATAAAACTAAAGAAAATAACAAAGAGAAATTAATGAAGTAGAAAGTATTGTGTTAAGTAAAAAACAAAGTGAAATTTTTGAAGACTAATAAAATAGACTGTGCCAAGAGAAACCAAGAACAAACAACAAAAAGAAAAAGAATGCAAACCCAAATGCCTGTCAACCAAGGAATGGATAAAAAAAGATGTGGTTTTTTAATGTAATGGAGTACTTCAGACTTTTATAGGTAAATGGATACAACTGGAGACCATACTCATAAGTGAAATAAATCAGACCCGCATGTAAATATTGTACAGTCTCACTAGAGTGAGAAGCTGAATGAGTAACTAGGACCCAAAATGTAAAATAGATATTGTAAATTTGGAAGAAACTGTTCAAAAGAAAGGAGAAATTGTGATAGGGAAAAGAAGGGAAAGGAAAAAAGTATATATATTACAAGATAATTAAAACAGTTACACTGCTAGTTTTTCTTAGTTCATTAAAAAGAAAGATTTGTGCTAATACTGTTTGGACAATGTTTCATGCCTGTATTTTGTACTCTGAGTAACTACTCTGAAGATAACAATATGCAGTGTATTAATTATTGTTACTCTCCTATTGTTTTGAAATTACTTTCTTTTTAAAAAAAAGAATGCAGGGCTGGGGATTTAGCTCAGCAGCATAAGCACCTGCTTTGCAAGCATGCAGTCATAAGTTTGATCCCCGGTACCAGAAAAAAAAAAAAAAGAATGCATAAAAATATTAAAAGTGATACAGAAAACACAGCTGCCAAATATACTAGAGAGTAAGCAGATAAGGATTATTATACTAACTTTGTCCATGGGATTTAGCTCAGTGGTATAAGCACCTGCCTGGTAAGCACAAAATCATGAGTTTGATCCCTGGTACCAAAAATAAGTAACTTTGTCAATGGATAAAAGCATATAGAAAATGAATAAATTGCAGAGCTGGGGATTTAAACTTATTGGTAGAGCACACAACAAGGCCCTGAGTTATACCCTCAGCATCACACAAAGAAAAAAAGAGAAAAAATAGATTATGAGATAAATATAGTTTGCCAGAACTGGCTGAAGAAAAATATAAAAAGCCTGGAAATTAAATAATTTAAATGGATTTAAACTACACAGAGAAAATAGCAGGTCCCAGTGATTATACCAGTGCATTCTTTGAGTCAATAGAAGTTGGCAGAATTATGGTAGAGTCATATAATGGAGTTCTACAAAGCAATGAAATTGTATAAAATACAACTATATGCATGACTGATTCTCAAATCAATGTTGAGTAAAAGAAGCAGTCACCAAGGAATTCCTATATTATGATTCCATTTATATGACATTCAAAAATACATAAAATAGCTAGTCTTGGTGTTGCATGTCTGTAATTTCAGTACTCTAGGATGCTGTGGCAGAAAGTTTCCAAATTTGAGTCCAGCCTGGGCATCTTGGCAAAGGCCCTGTCTCAAAAATTTTTTTAAAAAATTTTTAAAGGCATACCTGTAATCCCGGCACTTGGGAAGCTGAGACAGAGGATCACCAAGAGTTCAAGACCAACCTGGGTTATATAATAAGTTCAAGCCTAGCCTGAACTATACAGCAAGACACTGTCTATAAATAAATAAATAAATAAATAAATAAATAAATAAATAAACAAAGAAAAGGGCTAGAGTTTGTAGCTCCATATGAAGGCCCTGGGTTCAGTCTCCAGTAACAACATCATCATCATCTATATAGAAGTTAAAAGTTTTTTTTTTTTTTTGGCACCACGGATAGAATTCACGACCACACGTTTGCATGTGCCTTGCACATTTGTAAGGCAGGCGCTTATGCCGCTGAGCTAAATCCCCAGCCCAAGTATTTTTAAATAATTACCATAAAATTTAGGGTAGTGTTTTAGAAAGGGAATGTAATATGAGGACATATAGGTACTAAACATCCTGTTCATTAACCAAAATGTTGGATATACAAATCGTCTTATTGTTTTTCTTGATTTCTACTCCTCGATATGTATACTGGAAAAATTCTTGCACTTGCAGAAGACATTTTGTATATATATTGTATATATATATATTTTTTTCTTTTTTATCTTTTTGAGACAGGGTCTCGCTATGCAGTTCAGGCTGGTCTCAAACTTGCAAATGATTCTCCTACCTCAGCCTCCCAAGTGCTGGGATTATAGAAGTGTGCTATATGATATTTTTGAATTTATAAATTCAATGAGATAGATAAATGTATGCTGACATGGAGAAAATATCCAATGCATATTAAGTTAAAAACATGTTGCAGAACTCTGTGATTCCATTTTAATGAAAAAGTGTTGGGGTGTTAGCCAGGAGGAGAATCAGAGAACGGCCCCCAAGATCCCACCATGACCATGCTGGAACCCAGGAGGCTGCAGAAAGATGCCATTCGCCCACCCTCTTGGTGAGCGCCTTCCTCAGGCATCAGCCAGGAGCAGGCCCAGTAGTATTTCCTATGAGCCTACCCCTGCACAGGCTTGGAATCCAACATCCATTCCCCCTCCCATTAGCAACTGGGGACAGAGGTCTGAGCATCTCTTACCAGGATGATTGTATGCAATATAGCAAATGTGGAAGGGCTTCCTCTATTTTCTCTTTGAGAGCAAGTGTTGTTTTCAATTTTGATTCATTATGATTAATTGCTTTACTCTTTTCATTATTCTCTTTGGATTGATTTTATAATGTTCTGTTTTTGGTTTGATTTTGCTATACCTAATTGACTAGACAACTGCTATGAAGATAATAAGATATGCTATGGTACCTATTACTGTTATTCCGCTAACCTGCTGTGAAGTTCTGTACCAAATTCTCTGCACTGTCTCAATTGGCTTTGTTCTGTCTTGTTCTGTTGTATTTCTATTACCTTCAAAATAAAATTAAATAAGTAAATAAGAAAAATGTGACCATTGAAAGAAATCTGAGCATACACTAAAATGTGGACAATAGTTATTTCTAGGATGATTTCCACTTCAAAATAATACATTTCTGAGTTGGACATGGTACATTCTTAAGATCTCAGTTATTTGGGACACTTAGGCAAAAGTACTACAAGTTTGAGCTCAACCTGGGCAACGTAGGGAGACCTTGACTCAAAATAAAAAATAATAAATGGATGGGGGATATAACTCAGCAGCAAGGCCCTTGGGGTTAGCCCTTTGGTACTGCAAAAATAAAATTAAAACACTCAGTGGTAGAGCACCCCTGGGTTCAGTCCCTAGTACCACAAAAAAATACATATACATATATATTTCTGTGATGTTTCAATATTTTCCAGTAGGCTCATTTACCTTTGTCACCAACAAAACAAACTTAAAAAAAAAAAAACTATTTTCATATGTGTAAAAACCTGTCCCAAATAAAAGAGTACTTATTTTGGAAAGAGGGTCTTTTTCTTCCTTTTGCAAATAGAAAAGACGGCCCACCCCCAGATCCTATAAAAGGGAATTTGTGGGGACAGCAAGTTCAAAATGGGAAGGGCTTCTAGAGCTCATGGTCCTGTCTTAGTTACTCTTCTCATTGCTGAGACAAAATAACCAAAATCCATAGTTAAAGGGGGAAAGGTTTATTTGGCTCAGTTTGTAGAGGTTTCAGTCCATAATCAGGTAGCTCCAAGGCAGTGTGGTGCATGACAGAGGGGCATAACAGAAAAGAAACAGTTCATGGTGGACAGAAGGTAGCAAAGCAAGTAAGAGATTTCAGCAGGTTTTTTCTGCCCCTTTTGTATTCTATCTAGGTACTGGGACTAGAGCAGTACCAAAACAATTAGTGGACTGATTAAGAGTCTGTAAGCATAGAATCTGAATCTCAGCATTGCACCATGAATCAATCACACACTCCAGATCCACCCACCTCTAAAAAAACCCCTACCCATGACTGCATGAGGCTTTGGGAGGACATCTAAACACAAGCTATAACAGTCTTTTAATGGACAGAAAGTAAATAAGAACTGGCAGTCCTGCTGGCTCACTAGCCTTTCCTAAGCAACAGCAAACCTAGTTGCTCCTTGCCACTTCCCCTCCCAGCTCAGGAGGTAACTGATGTCTTTGCCAGCTGTTCTTCGGTCCTGCCCCGTTGTTCCAGGTCCCCAGCTGACAGCATCTGGCAACTAAGTCAAAAGCGAACAATGTCCTGACTTTCTGAGTAAATACCTGTGAACTGAGAAAAGACACCATGAGGCCAGAGCAAGTGCTCAGGGACAAAATAAAGCAAAGAACTGAGCAAAGGGGGATACCATGTGATAAGGAAAGTCTAAGGAATCTTGCTCCAGACCAACCATTGAATTACTCTTTCTCTCTCTAGTCCTAACTTTCCATTGCAAGTAGTGGGGACTCATGTATTCTTCAACATGTAGAGGCATGAAGAGGAGAGTGTTCTGGGGCAAAAAGAGAGGGTTCAACTTATCCAGGCTCTTTGACATGCTGTAGCTTCTGCATAGAACATATATCTCTCCATCTTGTCTTAGTTTGGTGCTATTCATTGTCTAAATTATGAGCCATGTCCTTTTACACATTTTCCTTAACTTTCTATCCCACCTTTACTATCCTCTAAGGAGTTAGAGGTTTCTCTGCTTCCCCATGCTTCCCTTATCCAGCACTATTCCACTAAAAGTTGCCTATTTGTCTGTCTCCCACTGGGATTTAAGCTTCCTGGGGTCAGAGACTATGGTTACTCTACTCACTACTGCATCTATAGTACCTAAACACTCAATAACAGGTATATTTGATATACCTCAAAAATGATATATGGATGAATAAAATGTAAGGCAGAGAGGGCAAAGGATAAAAAAAGTCCCTCCAGTTGTCCGGAGTGTGGGTTACCCACAGCCTAAAGGGAACCTCCTGGGTAAGGGAGAAGAGCAGAGCTTTATCCCCTCCCTCTTCACCTGTGCATTCCTTTGTCAATGCTCTTCCTTCCCATACTCCTCTAGCCCCTCGGGCTCACCATCCTATTTGGTGTGAGCTGGTGCTCCCTCTACTGACAAGACTTTAGAACTGCAGGAAGTCAAACCCAGGTACCCTGCCTCTTTCATTCTTCCCGCTGAGTAGCGCTTTCGGCTTCCTCCCCAGCTCTAGGGTTCATGAGGGACTGCAGTATGAAGAGGAAAAGCTGGTCAGTACGCAGGAGTTTCCC
The DNA here is from genome assembly GCA_004027455.1 of Hydrochoerus hydrochaeris. Classification (NCBI taxonomy): domain Eukaryota; kingdom Metazoa; phylum Chordata; class Mammalia; order Rodentia; family Hydrochaeridae; genus Hydrochoerus; species Hydrochoerus hydrochaeris. The sequence goes on from PVLA01004493.1 coordinate 48,132, forward strand.
AAGGTCTGGCTCCACACCTTCTCATCCTCAGCATCAGAAGTACTTATTTGCCTCCTAATCTCACCTCACGGTCTGTTTCATAAGGTCTCTACTCCCAGACTCTTGCTCCAGCTAATTCACAGAGATGTTGATTTCCGGAATTTTTGGTTGATACATCAGCTCTGACTGTGAAAGAGAGAAGTGAATAGGGTATAGAGAGAGGGACAGAGACAGAGAGACAAGAGGATGAGCATGGGACCCTAAGACATGACAGAAATCCACTGCAAGACAAAACAAAGATCAGGGTTGAGAAACAGAGCCCATAGCCCAGTTCTGTCCACTCTCACAGTATCATAAAATAGATGATCCCTAGATTTCTCTTACCTATGAAGAACAATTACCCCTACATCAATATAGAGCTAAGGGGAATGACTGTTGGTCAGATCTTCAGGCTTAGTGGAGATACTAAACTTTAAAGACAACTTCTGGTCAAGAGCACTCTCCCAACCCCTGCCTATTCCCCTGGGAGGATCCAGCCTGGTGCTCACATCTTGGCTTTCTTCTTCACCAGATGAGTGCTCTGGCTCCAGTCCCTTCTCAGGAATATTCTTTTCGTTCTCTGGCATGAGCTCATCCAGCCAGAGGAGTTCCTGTGGTGAGAAGACCCACTCCAGTGCCTTTCGGACACCCACCAGGCCCAGCAACTGCAGGAATAGAAACAAGTCCAAGGTTTTCTGCAGGCACCTCAACAATTCTAATCTCTATTTAGCACTTCCTATGGGCTAAGCATTGAGTATCACTTCACAGAAGGCTAACGTTCCTGTAAGATAGATACGATAAATATTTCTTCTTACAGGGAAAAAAATTGAGGCCCTGAGAGACTAGTAATGGTCCAGAGGCTTGCGCAACTGCAGTCCCCTCCTCTGTATTTCCCTTCACTGAGTAACAAAAATATCAACATTCCCTTTCCCAGGACCTCCTAGTTTTCTTCTGGTTTCACACATGGCCCAAAGAAATCAGAAAAGAAGTTGATGAGACCTGCCAGGACTAGTCTATCTGCAGGTATCCTCATCTTTTTTTGGGAGGTAGAATGTCTTAATATTTCCAACCAGGAAGAGCCAGAGAAATTGAGACAGGAGAGTCTTCCTCTCATGGAGGTCTCAGTCACCCTCCCAAGCTCAGAGTCTCCCGGAACCCCCTAGTACTGCCCAGCCTTGCCCCAAGTCACCATAATGGGGAAGATGATGGCTGCAGGAGTAAACTTGATTATCCAAAGCAGACCTAGGCAGACCAGCTGGATGGCAGTGAAGAAGTGTACTCTCTTCAGAGGCACATGCCGCAACAGCAGCAGGTCTGGCTGGTGTTTTGCTGGCATCAACAGTAGCTGCACTCTTTTCACAAACTGGGGAAATGAGAGGAAAAGGGAACCAGGATCTGGAGGGTGTCACTGTTTGCTATCCCAGCCCAGCAGCAAAAAGGCCAGAATTCTCCCTTCGTCTTCCTCCCATCCAGAGCATGGCAGCAGTCTCTGTGTGCAGGAGAGGCAGGAAGATGCAATAGGTGAGGAACTGGCAAGTGTAGGCAGAAGTGGGGTTGTTATGTGATTTTAATGGACTTGCCTGGATGCTGCTCAGCGCTGTAACCCCCATGTACAGAAAGATTCCATAGAGCACAGGCATTGGGATGAACTGGTAGAAGAAAGCAGAGAGCTGGCAAAGGAGGTTACCTCTTCCAGCCACCCAAACAGCCCACCTCAGATTCTAACCCCAGCCACCAAGCCAGCCCAGGTCTTCCCTTTCCCTCACTGAATGTTCACATCAATCAGATGGGGACTTTTTCCAGTACTGGAGATCCAACCCAAAGGTGAGCTACCATTGAGTTATATCCCCTACTCCTTTTTATTTGTTCTATTTTTATTTTTATTGGGGGAGGGGGTGAGAAAGGATGTCACTATGTAGTCCACGGCTGGCCTTCAACCAACTATGTAGCCCAGGCTGGCCTCAAACTCCCAGTGATCCTTCTGCCTCGGCCTCCCAAGTGCTGGGATTACAGGTGTGTGTCACCATGCCCAGCCTTTTTATTTTTTGAGACAGGCTTTTGCTAAGTTGCGTTAGCAAGTTGACTCAAACTTGTAACCCTACTGCCTCAGCCTCCTTCAGTGCTGGGATTGTAGGTATGCACCAATGTGCCTAGCACCTTGCAGTCTTTTGCTTAACTGTTCCTTCCACCAAAATGTTCCTTTGTCTAGACTTTGTGCCTCTTCTCATGACACCCCAGAAAGACTTTGACTAACCAATCTGAAATATCCTCTGGCACTCTCAATCACCTTGTCCTCTTTTATTTTTCAAAGAAGGTATTACTATCTGAAGTTACCCTTTTTTCTTTTTTTTAATTTTGTAAAATCTGTCTTCTCTCACCAGACTGCAAGGACAGAGACATGACCTCCTTTGATCATAACTATGTTCCCAGTGCCTGGAATAGTGCTTGGCATAAGGTGTATAAGAGTCACCTAATTAGTAAGTGGCTGATCCAGTCCATCAGGCTCTTTGTGCTTCATCACTCTCACCCAGCCCCCATGACCTTTCCCTCCTCTAACCTCTTGTCTCTTGTCACCCTGCCAGTGACTCCTGTCTGACATTCTCCACACCCTCCTTGAGTGCTTTGCTGTCTTGGCTTGTGGGACCTTTTTACTACTCCTTGTTACTTAGTTTTTGTTCCTGGGTGTGTGTTGTTGGTTTCATAATACTTTTCAACACCCCCTGCTCCCATTTCTGCCAGGGGCCCAGCAGAGTGCAGCATGCAGATTTCTCTAAACCTCTATTGAGAAAAAGAAGGGATTTTTGCTTCAAAGCTTTTCTAGGTTATGATAATCCTACTTAGTCTCAGCAGGAGACTTGGAGTCTAGGGATGGTGGCATGCTCACAGCTTGCTCCACTGGACAGAAACCTACTGGGTAAGAGTTTGGGTTCTCACATAGATCTGAGAAACCAACTCATTTGGATTTTTTTTTTTTTTGTTTCTTTCTTTCTTTCTTTCTTTCTTTCTTTTTTTCTTTTTTTTTTTTTTTTTTTTTTTTTTTTTTTTTTTTTTTTTTTTTTTTTTTTTTTTTTTTTTTTTTTTTTTTTTTTTTTTTTTTTGGAGACAGGCTGACCTCAAACTTGCTGTGATCCTCCTGCTTCAGCCTCCCAAGTGCTCGGATTCCAAGTGCCTATCACCATAGCCAGTTTCTTGGGTTCTTTTTTTTTGGCGGGGGGGGGACTTGATCTTGGTGAGTTCTTGCTTTACTCACTTCACGTTTCCCATTTTTAAAGTATGGTATACCTCTCAGGGTTAATGTAAGAATTACATGAGTCCACACTGTAGAGAAAAGACAGTGCCTGTCACCCTGTAAGCATTCAACCAGTGCCTGTTTTTGCTGTATTTATTGTTACTGTACTGACCCGAGTCCTGGTCTAACACAGGTACCTTGAGTACAGGTGCCAGGAAGATGGAGATCCCTGTAAGAATGAACACCACCAGGCCGGTCATCCTCTGTTCCCTGTGGGAAGAAGGAAGAATGAGGTGGCATCCAGAAGAGTCCTGGGAGCTCAAGTTGAAGTCACTGGCAGCCAGAAGGCAGGAGAAGGATCCTCAGTAGGTTACCTGGCAAGGAGAAGGCTTAGCTTCTTATAAAGAAAAATTAGTGGACAACAAGGGGCAGAGCATTTCAGCATGAGGATTCCAGGCCTTTCCATCTGTTCAGTTCCATAGTCACTCCTTGTTTTTATTTGATGGAAATTTTATCCTACTATAAAGATTTATATATCAATCTCCAAACTTGATTTCATATGCTTTAGACAGTGGAACTATGTTCCAACAGTTCCAGAACTGGATTCCTTTGTAACGTCAACCATGTGCTTCTGCATTAAGTTGGAATTAGTGGCACCTCACCCTAGCTGCCTCCACACCTGCATAGATGATGCTTCTCTTGAGGCCCCTCCTAGTTCCCATGGCTTAAAGAGATCTAACTCACCCATCTCAGAGCCCACTGCAGTGCTCATGGGCACAGATTTAGAATTTAAGCTGCTTGAGTTACTCTGCCATGTACCCCATACCCCTCCTTATTACCTACCCACCCCCCACTCATCTCCTGAATAGTGTCCTCACCTGATGCCCAGGAAGCTGGGGACCTCCCCAGGGGCACAGGCTCTGCTCTCTCTCCGAAGACTGTCCATATGGGCCAGGGAGATGACAGTGGCTGAGACATACCAGGGCAACCCAAGTGTTGATGTGAGCAGAATCAGCACAGCCACACAGAAAAGGTCTAAGTGGAAGCCAGCTCCTTTCTGCAAGGGCAGCAGCACATGGACAGGGGTGGTAGACAAGGATGAAGTTAGCCCGGCCCTCAGCCCCCTGTTCTCTTGGGGGAGGGGGAACCCCCAGACACTACCTGGAGCTTTTGTCCCTTGGTCTAAGCTGGCCTTACCCAGAAGATCTTACCTGCAGCTTATATTCTGCTCGGTTGAGGATGACTGCAGTGATCTGCTGGTCCATGAAGATGAGGATACACAGCAGCAAGGCAGGCAGGGCAGCTGCCACACTCAGCCACCAGGGGTTGGCTCCGAAAGGTGATACCAGCCAGCCACGCCCAGGGAGTGTGGGCTGGGGGAGGGGATGCCATGGACAGATTAGAGAGGGTCACCCAAGAGCACCTCAGCTGCACACCCCAGCCTTGGTATTCTACCACAACCTGATTCCCTCACAAAGACACAAGATGCTAGGGAGTGTGTGTGTGTGTACAGCTGGTTCAGAACATCCATGCATCTTAACAGGCAGAGGGAGGGGAAGTAGCTTGGCTCTTAGTCCATACAAAGGCTCTAAGACTTTGGTTCCCAGGGTCCCTCCCTCCTTAGAAGAATTGATGGATGAGGACTGCCCACACCTTCTTGATACAGTACTTAGAGCCTTCCTCCCTAGGCATCATCCCCCCATCGGGTGGGGCAATGCAGGTTTAGACCTGCCTTAATCTGGGGCAGGGGAGGAGCAGGACTTGGGTGTGTCTGAGTCTGCTTGATTACAAGCGTCTGTGTGTGGGAGGGGGCCCAGGTTGCTGCTTGAGGTTCTGGTTCCTGAGGCTACTCCAAATGGAGCTCCATGCTTTCTTCTTTTGGGAGAAACCTGGGGAAGCTCTGCAAATTATGCAGGTAAAGTCCAGAAATTGATACAAACCCTTGTCCTCAACATCAAGAGGGATCTCCAGCTTTACTGGATCAGAGCCGGCAATGAAGGGTATGAAGTGGAGCGTGGGGGCTAGTGGAGTGAGCAGGGCCATGCTAAGGGTGGAGAGAGCCCATAACAATCATGCTAACGTTTACGGAGGATTTCTTAGGTGCCAGGCATAGTGATAAGTGCTTTATACTATGATCTTCTGTAAACCTCAAAACAATCTTATTTATTATTTCCATTTTGTAGATTAAGAAATTGAGGCTGAGAAATGTGCAGTAACTCGGTTAATACACAGCTAAGAAGTGACATAACTGGAACTCAAGCCCAAGGCTGGCTGACCAGAACCCATCCTCCAAATTTTTACCCTATAATAATAACTACTGTGTACAGTATTCTTCCACTTATCAAAAAATGCAGTAATTGTTTAAAATTGATTACAGTGAAAGACATATTGCCATTAATCTCACTCAAAATACACCCTCTTGCATCAAACATTCATCCTGTCTTTTATTCTTTTTCTTTTTGGTACGGGGTATTGAACTCCCAACCTCATGCTTGCCAGGCAGGTGCTGCATTGCTGAGCTATATCCCTGCCTCCTTTTAGTTTTTTATCCTATCATTCTTGCCACTTTACTTTTATCTTCTTTCCTTTTTTCCCCCTCCCTGGTACTGGGGACTGAAACCAGGGCCTTTGCATTATACTACACTGGGCTACATCTCCAGCACTCCTCCCCCCAACTCCCTCACACACACCTTTTCCAATTTTGAAACAGGGTCTTGCTAAATTGCTCAGGCTCGGTTGAACTTGCAGTTCTTTTCCCTCAGCTTCTCAGAGTGCAGGGTTCATAGGCCTCTATTACCAGGCCAGCCCAGCTATTCTTATCCCTTTGTGAAACAGTTTTGAAAGTCCTCTTTTATGAGAATCCTTACATAGTTACTGTCATGGCTGGCCTGATATCCTGAATTAATTCAAAACTTTCACATTTCAGTGTCATTTTGAACTTGGGGGAGAGCCAGAAGTTTCACAATGCCAGATCCAGTGAATAAGATAGATGAGGATGCACTGTAATGTTTTCATGAGCCTGCCTTTCTGTTGGATGGCACTCAGCAGCAGGATTCATCATAGTTTAGATCACACCTCATAAACACAGGAAAAAGGACTTCCAGAATTGCTTCAGAAAGTAGCAAGAACAATAGGATAAGTTTGTTCAGGTAAGGGGGAGTATTTTGAGGGAGATTAATAACAATGTGTTTTTTATTGTAATAGTTTTTTTTTTAATTTAAACATCCACCAGATACTTTGGTCACCTCTTCAATATGTCTCTGCTGCAGTACCTCATGTAATTCTGTGAGACCATTATTCCTACCATTGCCATTTTTTTTTATATAGGTACCGGGGATCGAACTCACGACCACACACTGGCAAGGCAGGTGCTTATGCTGCTGAGCTAAATCCCCAGCCCTACTATTGCCATTTTAAGAATGAGAAAAGCAGCTTAGAGGAAGAGAGGTATAAGATTTATACATCTCCCTCGACCAGAGTCTGTTGGCCTTCCCCTCCCCATTCCACCAGCTTTCACCTTGAATTCTGCAGGCACCAGGAGCTTTGGTGTGGCTAGGCCCAGGAATGCATCAAGGCCACAGCCCAGCAGAATGGCCAGGACTGAGGAGAAGTCGCTGAGCACCTTGCGTACCTGGCCACATAGTGGAACTCAGTCAGATTTCAGCCTGCATCCCCTTTCTTCCACACCCTTTCTCATTTTCACACTGAGCTCAATCAAGTTCAAGAATAGGCCTCTCCCACACAAGGAAAGGTGATACTCACCACAGAGGGGAAGAAGTGACTTGTCTTTACATGCTTGAAGGCCGTAGCAAAGAAGAAGGAGGTAAGGAAGAGCAGAAGGGAGAAGAAGGCAATGTCTGGCACTGTGTGACAGCCAGGGCCACGAGGCTGGCCTCCTTGTTGGGTGCACTCAAATGGAGGAAGCAAAGATGCATTGACCAGGCCTAGGTCCTGTGTAAAGGGATGGTCAAGGATGGGATTGTGGCAGCACATGTATAGGTCCAGGAGAGTAAGCAAGGGAAGAGGGACCCACAAAGACATCAAGAACCCAGGCTCTTTGACCTCAGGAAGTAGCTGAGCCTCAGTGACTTTATGAGTATACTTCCCTAGCCAATGGGGTGGGAAGAAATGGGAAAAAAAACTAACTGGTTTAGTTGTTATCCTTTCTTTTCCAAGCCCTCTTAGCAATAAGCCCTCACCATGCTTAAGATGTCATCTCTGTTCTTTGGCTTTGCTGTTGCCCATTGAGATTCATTTCCTGAGAAACAAAGATTAATTCAAATACATTCCTCTTACCTAAAAATCTACTCCAGCAACACAGGATTCTATAACTTCTTCTTCTTCTTTTCTTTTCTTTCTTTCTTTTTTTTTTTTAAAGACATCTTGCTGTACAGCTCAGGCTGGCCTTGAACTTACTATGTAGCCCAGGCTGGCCTAAAACTCATAGTCCTTTTGCCTCTGTCCTCCAAGTGCTGGGACTACAGGCATACACCACCATACCTGGCTCCCACAGGATTCTAATCTGATGAGCATAGCTGATCCAGAGATCTGACTGTCTGTCTATTCACGCCACTGCAACCATATGTATACTCCTCAACATACCACCTTGCACACCTAACCCCTCAGATTCTCTACTCATCTATGTCCCTGGCACCACACACGGCCACAGCAGTTGCTCAGCCAATGCTGAGTGGATGCCTGAGCTGCTTAAAAATTTGTGTTTCTCCCAGGGTAAAAACGGGTCTTATTCGTGCCTCACACAGAGTCTGGCATAGGTTAGAACAGTTCTTTCCCTGTTGTGGTGATACCTTCTATGTGAAAGAAAAGATGTAAGAATAATACTCCAAGCCTCTCTCCTCCTGGACAGTCACTCTCATCCTCGATTTATTTGATCGGTAAGTTTAGGGGATGAGATTGGGTATGTGTGGCCCTTGGCTCTTCTGTCTCCCCTTTTAGGAGGAAGCTGCCTGTTTGGTACATGTAGTTATCCCTGTTCCTCTAAGGCAAGACAGTCCCTGTCCAGAACTGCCACGGCTGAGTAAGTCTAACTTTAGGAAGTCTGTTAGGAAGCCTATTCAGCTATCCATATTATCTATGTTCTTCTATTAGTGTTATCAGAAATAAAGACAATATTGGGTCTTCTGTTGTGTTATTTTCAGTTGATTCAAAACCAGAGTAGGAAAGCATGCTGTTAGATAAGTGTTTTCACTTACTAAACTTAACCAGGGGAAACCTCTCCCACAACCCTCCTCAGCCAGCCAAGGTCCCTGTTTCCCTCACGCACCTTGGGGGCCTGGGTACTGACAGAAGCAACCATAGCCAGGGGACCCAGGCCTTTGGATGGGATAGGCATGGATCAAATGCACCATTTTGCCCAGGGCATCATAGATGAAGATGAGGCTGATGAGGGCACAGAAACCTTCCTCTGTGAATCGGGTGAAGTAGCGCACCAGCACACTGGCCTCTGTGGCCACCAGCACCAGGCAAAAGATGGCCACCCAGATGCCCACCCACAGGCGGAAGGGCAGGTAGTCCAGGCTGTGATCTCTGTGAGGGAGAGAGCCAACCAGGGGTGTCTTCTCCCCACCTAACTCAGGTTAGGTACCCCCAAGTCAGAGTTTCCACTCTCTCTTGTTGACCCAATCAGGGTCAGGGTGTGAGTGTGACTGAAGAGGGGCTGGGCAGGCAGGGGAGGTTTCCTACCTGCTGAAAGAGAAAAGCAGGCGCTCAAAGACCAGCACTGGCCCAGTACTGCTGAGGATGGTGAGGGGCTGGCCTGCCAGCAGGCAGAAGGCAGCTCCAGCCACTGCAGTTCCCAGGAAACTTTCCAGCACTCCCTGAAAACCAACAGGAGCTTGGCATCCTCGGTTCAGAACCCAAGCCTCCCGGGATCCTCCTCAGCCCACCCAGTCCTCGATCTAAAGGTGTGACACCAAAGCTTGTGCCAGCCTCCCTTGCACAACCCCCACCCACCTGGGCACCATCAGTGGCATCTCCCAGCAGACCCCCGAAAGTAATGGCGTTAGTGACGGTGGCCAGGTAAATGTAGAGCACAGCTGAGAAACACTGAGGGTGCAGGGCATCCAAGAAATCGGTGCTGTACCACGAAGCTTTCCGGCGCACATCCTGGATAAGACCCCCAAACAGCCTCCCACCCATGTGTCGTCAGTAATCCAGGTTCACTCACTCCATTCCCGCACCCCACTACTTTCCTATGGCCAGCTGAAGTTTTGGTCCCCGGCAGCTCCCCCAACCCTTGCTCCTGCACAGCTCGCCTCACCGGCCAGTCCGCTGCAACTCCGCACAGGGTACGTGCGGCCCACGGCCATGTCTGTCCTCTGCCCGGCCAATATGCGGAGTGGAAAGGCTCTGGACTTCCCGCTTTGGCGAGGGTGACCTGAAGCGAAGGAGAACGCCAGGTTGGCTGGGCCAGTCACGTGGCCCAAAACTGGTAGCGCCCTGCCCCCTGGCGGCTGCTGCGTCCAGTGGCGGCGAAGGTGGAACAACTGTCTCCACTGAGATGGAGCAAAAACATCCAGGTCGTATTGCACCCGTGAAAGCCAAGCTAGGCCGGGGGAGATTATTCACGCCTCATACGCGAGAGAGCGGTAGAGCAGAACTAAGCCTGCCTGACTCCATCCAAAGATAGAACTCACCACCTCCGCTAAAGCAGCTCCTAGATTCACCGCCTGTGGGGAAGGATCTATAGGAAATGAGGACCTGTAGGTACCTTTTGTGTTGAGAGGGCAGGCATTTGGGCGGAAGAATCCGGGCTGTTGGGTCCCACCGGCCTGGGGGGAGCACTGTCACCTCTTCTAGGAAGGCATCTAGGGCTGCCAGAAGGTCATGAAGGTTGCTAGCCCGACGAACTGACCACTGGAACTGCTACGTTTAAAAGCACAGAGTGGGCAGTAAAGGCAGACTTGAACTCTTATGTGCAATTTCACTTGTGTATTTCTCAAAAGTAGACACATAAATTACATAGGTAGACAGGTCACTCATGCATCTGTCTATGCATGCATGTATTCATTCAATAACTATTGAGTACCTACTGTATGCTAGCACCAGGCCAGTAATGGGGCTAGGATGGTAGCCATGGAAACATCAGTCCCCATGCAGACACAAAGCCACACTCTGCCTCATTGCACTTAGTCACACAGGGAGAGTTTATACACATGCTAAACCACACAAACCTGTATGCACACATACATGCACACCTGCTCAGCTCACCAGGTCACTGAGGAGGACAGCTGCTGCTCGGCCTATCTCATGATAGCCCTTTCCCGGCATGGCAGGGCCCAGGAGCAGGCAGAAAAACCTGAAGAAGAACCGGACTCAGAGAGGCTCACAGGCTGCCTTCCCATAGGCAGTCTTGCCTGCTGGCACTCAGCTCTGATACCTGTCGGCCTCGCACAACACTCATATGCACGCCCATTCCATAGTCCTGGACCCTATACCTCACCCCCCCCAGGCACCCACAAGGACTATATTCCAGGAGCACTACCAGACTCCTCCCCAGTAAAGGCCTTTCTTTCTGTAAGAACGTCGCACACAGTAACCTCACCTGCAGGGGAGGGGCACCTCAGTGAGTGTCCCCAACACCACTGGATCCCGCAGTCGCACAAAGGCCCCCAGTGGCTGAGGCAAAAAGCCCAGCTCTCCTGTCAGCACAGCGGCTGCCTCAGCTTCTGGAGGCAGCTTCTGTCTCAGAGGGTTCTGAAGCTGTGGGTGACACAGAATAGAAGAGGCTATTTGGGGAGGGGGATGTTGGCAGGATCTCCAGTGATGAGGGATCCAGTGGGAGATGGCCTTCTGGTCATTCCTAACCCCTCTCCCAACCCTGCCCAAGGAAAGGCCACAAACCTGTTCCTTCAGAAGCACACCTTCATTGCGAGATGCCTTTCTTGGAAGGGTAGATCCTACAAAACAGGGTTATACAGGGTTAATAGCTCAGGCTTTGGGGGTAGGTCCACCAAGGCTTCCCAGCCTGCTTTTCCACTGACAAGCTGTGAGAACAGGAGCACATCCTGAGCATGTTTTTCATCACTAACAGGGAGAATTGTGGTACTATCTTACAGGGTGACTATGAAAATTAAGTAAAAATTAAACGTGTATAAAGCTCTTGGCATGTTGCCTACCAGGTACATCCCTTCACAGCATAATTTAAAAATATAAGATTTTGCTTATCTATTTATTTGTTTTTTGTTTTGTTTTGTTTTTTGAGACACAGTCTCATAATAGTTTAGGGTGCCTTTGAACTCACTACATAGACCAGGCTGACTTTTAATGGCAATTCTCCTGCCTCAGCTTCCTGAACACTGGGATTACAATTATGTGCTACCATGCCCAGCTAAAAAGTATATGTTTTCTTTTTAAAGCATAAGATTGATTCTCCTCCCATTCTCTCCCCATCACCATTACCACAAGCTTTCTCTTGCCCACAAGGCCTAGGTTGAAGTTTGAGGCAACCCTAGGCTATTCTTGGCTCAGAAAGATGCAGGGGACTTCTGAGATCCTCCCATCCCACATATTGATCCTGGGCCCAAGGAGGAGCCTCTCACCCCAGCAGGGACAAGCGCCTGTAGTCTGGATGGAATGTTGGGGTCTCTGCAGCAGCAAAGCCTGCAGCTGCCCTCTCCGCTCCGCACTCAACTCCACTCTGATCACCTGCTCTGGAGAACAGACATGGGGCTGGAACTCTTTCTTGAAAGTTCCCTGACCCCACTTCTCAACCCCTACCCCGTTGTCCAGCCCTTTCTCTTTTAGGAGTCTCAAGGAAAACAAGAACTGATCATTGCTCTCTGCTCTGCTTTTCCATTTCCACTCTATTACAAAGATGGACAGTCCCCAGAGTGGGGTAGCATGGGATAGGCTATGGAAAATGCTAAGACTCTGAGGGAAATCCCAAGGAAATGGCATGTCTATCTGGGGCCCCCTGCAAAGGCTGGCGTCCTACCCACAAGCTCCAGAAGATTTCTAGCTGGACAGTCTAGCAGTACGAGACCGTTGGCCAGCAGGCTGCGGAGCTTCTGAAGGCTGGGCAGTGCCAGGATGGGCACATGGGGGATGCTCCACCGTCCTGCACCAACCTCCAGCTTCTCCTCAAACAGCACCCACCTGTGATGCAGGGAGATAGACAGTGTTATTGAGGAAACTCTTCCACATCCGGAGTGGGTACATGAGGGCCAAGGAAAGTAGGGCAGTGGGGGAGTCCTGGGCCCAATGGTAGAGAGTATGCCCCTCTCTGGGTTGTCACCCTCATTTTAGATCTTAGGAGTCTCAAAACTAGACTACAGAAGAGGCTGAGTATCATGGAATATAGAAGATGAAGAGGGCAAGTCCTGATTTGGAGTGGGAAGGAGCCCCGTGAAAGTTGCTGGGGATTATGGAGAAGGTCCTAGTTGGGGAAAAGGAAGGGTCCCATAGAACTAGCCTGGATCCCACTCACCTGCCTGTCTCTCTCCACTCCAGTGCCTGGGGCCAGCCCAGCAGCTCATTCAGCTGAATGAAGAGTGGAGGATCCCTGGATACTCGTAGTTCTCTGCTGTCTGTTTCTGAAGAGCCACTAGAACTGTGACCAGGGCCATGGTCACTGTCCAGATCCCCTGCAGAAATATTTTCATTAGCACCAGAGGCATCATACTCCTCCTGGCCTGGCAGCTTCATCTTGGCGAGGCTTGCAAAGAATCTCAGGAGTAGTTCAACCCCTGCGGCCCTCTGGCTAGCTGCATTTATAATGCACCCCAGCCAAGCACAACACAAACAGAGCCAGGCCTGTTGGTTCCAGAGCAGACTGGCTCATCCTCTCCCATACTTGCTTTCCCACCCCAGCTGGCCTGAGAGTGTTTGTCACGCTAGCTTGGCATTTCCCAGGCTTTTCAGAAATGCCCAACATGGGGCCAACGTATCTATGTGCACTTCCTGGGGGATCAGTCTGAACCCATTGTATTTTGTGTAAATAAACAGTAGTAGATGGTCAACCTAGTTTGAGTACTGACACTCCCAGACTGTGCTATACTCTAGCCTGTATCAAGTATAAATACTAAATATCCAGAACTGTTTTAAGTATCAACAACATACTCTGGGGGTCACAGACATAATTTTGGATAGAGACTTAGAGAACCAAGCCAATGGAAGTCAGGCAGGATAGGGAGACAGCAAGTAGAGACCCTGCCTAGTACATGGGTTAATGATAGAAAGTGAAGAAAGATCATGAAATACAATGCCCATGTCTTTTAAAACATTTTATTTGGATTTTCACTATGTAGTTCAGGCTGGCCTCAAACTCACTTTGCACCCCAGGCTGGCCTGGAACTTGAAGCAATTCTCCTGACTCAGCCTCCCAAGTCCTGGGATTACAGGCATGTACCACTATACCTGGCCACAACAGTCATTTTTTAAATTTTTTTGTCCTCACCTTAGCTGTGGACCTAGGCTCTGCCCCTTTAATTCAGCCCCTGACTGAGGATGAAGGAGACAACTAGGGTGTGCATATGTGGTGCTAAGTAAACAAGAGAATATGATCCTCTGAAAAGTTCTCTTGACTCTGCCAGAACAAACCACATCTCCCTACATCCAACACTATGACCTTGACCCTAGCTACCATTATTTCGCACCTGAATTATGTCAGTAGCTTTCTAGCCTCTTGCAGTTTCTCTGTTCTATTCTTGCTCCCTTGCCAAAACTCCACAAAGCAGCCATAGGAGTTTTAAAGACAAATTCCATTACTCTGCTGCTCAAAACTCAACCAATGAGGGAGAAGACATGATGGCTGATCGGTGAGCAACAAAATACAAAGCCTCCTGGGAGAAACAACTCATGTGCCAGAATAAAACACACTGGAGAGACCCAGACAGAGGGAGATGGATCCTCTTGACTTAGGAAGAAATTAAAACGTAAAAACACTCGTCAAATACTTCGGGACTACAACTGAAACAGCTAAAAATTACAGGACACAGCATTTTCGTGGTGACTCGCAAAGTTTGCACTAGTTTGAATCCGCGTCAACAGGCAGAGCCGCCCAAACTCATTCCCGCCGCCACTCATAGGAAACACAACAGCGCTGAAGTCGGGGGTTTGTGAGCCCAATGGAGAGTGGAAAGTGGAGCTGGCGAAGGGACCTCCATTAATCCACGGTCAGTGCTGGGAATGAGGCCCCCCCATGGGAAGGGTGCAACCAAATGGGCGACATGTTGGAATTGGGCAGGAGGAGCCTGAACTGGGAGTGACAATGACTTCAGTTGGTTGCTCCCTCCCCAGAGCAGATTTGTGGGACTTGCTTGGACTGGGTCACAACCCTGGCCGGGACCCAATGAGCTGTCCCAAATCGATTCCCTGCGCCTAGCACGCACTGACCGGGTGAAGGCCCCTGAAGTTTGGCTGACCTGGTGGGGAGGGGCAGGCATACACAGCTGCTGCTTACACCTCAGTGACAAGAGCAGTCAGGAGAGGGAGGAGGTCCCTCACCAGCGTGCTTCGGAGGAAACGTGGCCAACAGGGAAGGGGGCTGGGACCTGCACTGTAACCTGTGGGGAGGAAGCCAGGGCCATGACAGGAGAGAGAGGCAGGAGGAGGCCCTCAGCCCAGAACCCTGAGAGCCCTGATCCAGGAGAAGGAAAAACAAGGGAGCCTGAGGGTGGCAAATACGCAACATCAGACATGGCTTCAATGGACATTAAGAGATATCTTCGGGACCTTGTAGATGAGCTCAAAGCTGAAATATTAAATCAGGTAAAACAAGATATGAGTAGAGTAATAAAAGAAATGCTCTCAGGAAGCATCTCTCAGGATGATAGACAGAAGAAGGAGAGAAACATTTGATAAAGAATATAAAGAAAATATGGAATACATGAAGCAGATTCAAAGAGACTACCAGGAAATTAAAAACTCCACTGAAAGCTGGCAAAACTTCTTAAAAGAAACTAAAGATAGACTATCAAAAAACTTGAAGACAAGCTGGCAGTGTGTGATCATGAAAGGAAAGCTCTCTTAAAAATAACAAGGAAACAGGCAGTAACAATACAAAGGCTAGAAGATGACAAGAGAATCTACAATTTAAGAATAAGAAACGTGAACAAAGAAGCAGGAATACATGCAGGCGAATTACAAAAACTATTTATGGAAATAATTAAGGACAACTACCCAAGCATGGGAAAAGAAAATGAGATTCGGTTGTGTGAGGCATACAGAACTCCAGCCACCTACAACCAAAACAGAGCTACACCCAGACATATAATAATCAAGATACCAGAAATTCAATATAAAAACAGAATATTAAAAGCTGTCAGAGAAAAGAAACAGATTACCTATAAAGGTAAGCCCATCAGAATCATGGCTGACTTCTCGACACAGACCATCAGATCAAGAAGAGCTTGAAGCGAAGTATTCCAAGCCCTGAAAGAGAATAACCTCCAGCTCAGATTGATGTACCCTGCAAAACTGTTACTAGAAGTTGATGGAGAAACAAGATGCTTCCATGACAAAGAGGAACTGGGGGAGTTTGTGACCACCAATCCAACACTACAGAGAATACTGAAGGACATTCTAAAGAGAGAGAAAAAAAATACCAGGATTTTAGGAAGAGTGGCAGAAAGGCCTCAATGAGTGGGGCAGGCAGTAGAATGAAGGAGAAAACTAGAAAAACAGGCAGAAAAATAGCATAGCAGAAATGAGGCAGAGAAGGATAACTAGAAACTCTAACATAGATGGCCTTGATACGCTATATTGTAAATAGTGCACCAGGATTTAAAACCCACATTACTCACACTACTCTGCTTGGATATACGCTATATTGTAAATAGTGCACCAGGATTTAAAACCCACATTACTCACACTAC
The DNA here is from genome assembly GCA_004027455.1 of Hydrochoerus hydrochaeris. Lineage (NCBI taxonomy): Eukaryota > Metazoa > Chordata > Mammalia > Rodentia > Hydrochaeridae > Hydrochoerus > Hydrochoerus hydrochaeris. The sequence goes on from PVLA01004493.1 coordinate 64,215, forward strand.
TCTGCTTGGATGTATTATATTCTGTTCCAGTCATTCTACCTGTACTAGATTTGAGGGCACAGACAGTAATCTCGAAAATAACAGGATATAGTATGGTAATCATCCTTAATTTCCCATTAATTTAATCTAAAGCTCTGTAAAACCTACAGTGTTTTACCATGACTGATCATAATTGAATCTGGTTTGTTGGATCACTGTTTTGTATTGATAGATTTTATTCAAAGCTGTTATGATTGATAGTATCAAGTCTGAGAGTATAGGCAACTGCACTTAAGATGACAAGATCCACTAGAATATCCACTCTGGTTTGATATTACCTGCCTTTGAAGTTTTATACTGTCTACAATGTTTTATTTTTACTAATATTGTTATGTACTGCTATACTCAATTATACTGCTATATTCAATTATGCCTGATGATATAGACATTCTATTGAAGATAAGAAACAACACAGTAATCATTGTAGATCACCTTGTACTGTGGTTTTATATGACTTTTTGGTTTCATGTTTTTATAGAAATTTGTTTTGTTTTGTCTTGCTAAGTTTTGTTTTTCCCTCTAAAAAGTATAGAAATACATGCAGAGATTCATGCATGAGTAGCTGTCTATACTCTCACTGTTTGACTATTTATTTTGTATGCTTTAATTTTGTAACTTAAGCAACTATTTCTAAGAGGACAATATATAATTTATTAACTAGTGATTTCTTATTGTTTATCTTTTTTGGGGGAATTCTGTATTACCTCTACTCTTTACATGCTTTTGTCTCTCTTTAAATAAATAAAAAAAAACTCAACCAATGACCAAGGTGATGGTATACTTTGTAATCCCAGCACTGGGGAAGCTGAGGCAGGAGGATAGCTGTGAATCCAAGACCAGTCTTGGCTACAGAGTGAATTCAAGTCCAGCCTGAACTATGTAATGGTGAGACCAAAAAGAAAAAAAATAGACCTTGTTTCAAAAAAAAACACCACCAAGTACTTGCCCACTACTCTCAGAAGAATACTCAAACTCATTGTCTTGGATATTAGATCCATAGTCTGACCTCAGCCTACCATGCTGACCATCTACCCCCCCGCCTTCCTAGTCATACCAGCCTTCTTCTGTCTGTAATCCAAAGTTTGCTCCTGCCTGGGAGGGTTTTTTTTTTTTTTGAGACAGGGTGTCACTGTGCATTCAAGCTGGCATTGGGCTCACTTTGTAGCTCAGGGTGGTCTTGAATTTGCAGTGATCCTCCTGCCTCAGCCTCCTGAGTGCTGGGATTATAGGGCTAAGAGGGTTTTGCGGTAGCTGTGTTCTGTGAGAAGGGCTTTCCCCCACACATCCTAGATCCTTGTCACCTGGGTCTCGTTTCAGATATGACCTGCCCAGAGTATCCTTTGTTTTCCATCCTGTCCTACATTTCCCTCTGGGCTCACTCAGTATTACATTTGTTTTACTGTATTCTCTTCCTAGCAGTTATCACTACTTGTAAATGACTCATTTATTTGTTTATCATTTATTGCCTCCCTGTACAAATACACAAAACTGAGATATGCAGTCCACAGAGCAAGTATCTTATCTGTGGTGGTCGCTGCTCCTAGAGCAGCCTGGCACACACCGGTAGTGGCTCTCAATAAATGCTTGTTAGATGAGCGCATAGAAATGGGTTGAACAAGAAGCCGCTACTCCTAAAGGCCACGCGAGGGCGCTGCTCCCCACGGCTCAGATTGCTAGAGCAGCTCCCTTGGGTCAAGGGGTTTATGTTTGTTTCTAAAATAGGGCGCCAAGATAGATGACAGCGAGGGATCTTTGATCCATGCAAGATTGGCCTGGAGAGGTAGAGGAGGGGGTCGCAAAGGGATGGGGAAGGCAGGGACAATCGGTTCATTCCAATGTCAGCCAAGACTACTCACTGGATACCAGAGACCCATACCGAGACAAAATAGGATAAAGGTGGGTCCTCACTTCTAACCTCCGGTCTGATTCGAGCATGTCCCAGGGCAAAAATCAGAAGAGAAAGTGACTGTATTACCAACTAGGGAGAGGTACTGACTGTGAAGGGAGAGTTGGTTTCAGTCCCAGGAGGGATAGAAACTGGCCTAGGGCCTGAAAAGGCCAGGGAACTCCGGTGACCATTCCCTTCAGGAATGTGTCCCAACCTTATAAGCAAATGACTCAAGAGCCAAAAAGGGATGAGAGCAAAGACTTGAGATAAATCCACCCCTCTCCAGGCACACACACCTTCACTTTCCACCCCAACTCTTGCCAAAATGCAGACAGTCTTTCTTGCCTTCTGTGTGTCCCCAGTTACTCTAGTTCTGAAGGTGACTGCCGTAGGGCTATGGTGGCTGCACTCTCTCCAGGCCCTGATTCCACCTCAGGCCCTGGCTGCTCTGAACCAGGCAGGATGATGAAGGATGTGAGTTGGAGCCCAGCTCTGCCTTTGGATGCCAGTGGTCTCTCAGATAGGACCTGCGGAGTGGGCAAGGAGTCCGGATTCTGGACCCTGGAATTCAAAGACTGGGTTCCCATCCTGGCTCAGTGACAGACATGTTGAGTGTCCTTGAGCAAAGCCCTTTTCTTTGAGCTTCAGTTTTTCTGTACATACAAAGAGGCAGATGAGTAGATCATTTCCAGGGTTCAAAGTCCACCTATATGCAGAGCACAGAACTGGGGGAGAGTGGCCTTACCAACAGGATAGCTGGATGTGACTACTGGTGTGGTCACTTTCTAGCAAGCAGAGGAGAGGTTTATCCTTACCCAACTTGAGGTTTGTTTTTTGTTGTTTGTTTGACTGATTTATTTATTTATTTATTTATTATTTTTTGGTACTGGGGATTGAACTCATGACCTTGAGCCTGCCAGGCAGGCGCTTATGCCACTAAGCTAAATCCCCAGCCCCTGACTGATTTATTTTGAGAGAAGATCTTGCTACATAGTTCAGGCTGGCCTTGAACTCGGGTGCAACCCAAGCTTGCCTCAAATTTTTAGGCCAGCCTGCTTCAATCTCCTGAGTTCTGCGATTAAAGGCATACTCCACCATATCCAGCTTGAATTTTCTTATGAGAAAAAGGGAAGTGATTAATAAAAGGACCCATGAGATGAAGTATCATGTCCAAGGCCTGGGTTTGATCACCATCACTGCAAAATTAAAAATATTATTATTTTAATAATAAACTCCTGGGCCAGGATCAGTGGCTCATGCCTGTAATCCCAGCACTCAGAAAGCCGAGGCAGGATTGCTGTGAGTTTGAGGCCCTCCTGGGCTACAAAGTGAGTTCAAGACCAGCTTGAACTGCATAGTAAAATCTTGTCTGAATAAAAGTAATGATGATGATAATAATAATAATAGTAATAATAATCTCCTCACTTTGTAGGCTGTATTGATTTTTTTTTTTTTTTTTTTTTTTGAGACAAGGTCTTGCTATGTAGCCCAGGCTGTCCTCAAACTCTTGGTGATCTTCCTGCCTTAGCCTCTTGAGTGCTGGGCCCGGTGCTCTTGCACACAGGAGCTCATAGCCAGGAGGCTGATGTGCTGCTGCATACCACCAGTCCAGCATAACCTGCGATCACCAGCAGTTACTAGGTATACTGAGGATTTATTTGACTTAGTACTTTCTAGGTTATCTCTTCACAGTAGTTATCTCCCCTGTTTGAGACAGGGTCTTTCTATATAGTTCAAGCTGGCCTTAAACTCACTAAGTAGCCCAGGTTGGCCTTAAACTTGCAGTGATACTCCTGCCTCAGCCTCCCTAGGATGACAGGTGTGTACCACCCCTAACAGAGTTTTGACCTAGAATAAATTACAGGACATTATGGCAGTGGAAGACCATATCAGAGATGTTTACCCTGAGGTCACTTCCTCCTTCCCCTATTACAACTTCCTTTTTCCTTTCCCAGTGCACACAAAGAAAATTCCAATCAGCTCCTTGCAAGTCATCAATGCCCACCCTAAGCACCACCCCCAGTCAAAGGTTACATATATCCCATACCCCCATACCCAGGCAGAGGAAAACCCAGACTGCTCCCAGCTGTGGGCTCCTCTCCACATCCTTGGAATAAAGGTCACTTTTATATTCTGCTCCTTTATTGCACTGAAAAACTCTTTTAACAGTCTGTGCTGAAACCTGGGAAGCTGGCAGAGTGTGTTGGCTCTGGGAGTTACTCCCAGTTTGAGTTCCCCTTCCTATCTAGGGACCATTTCTAGGAACTATTTCTTGGAACTGTTTCTTGGAATAATTTCTTATTTCAACAGAAGCTGTTTATTTGCCATCAGTCTGCATACAACATCGATTTACCTCATTTATCACAGGTGAGCCATTTTCTCATAGGGGTTTTCTGTTTCCATGAGCCAGGCCCATGCCAGATAACCCATTGCCATCCCTGGACAGAGATAACAGTTCTCACATTCCTTGGGCAGCCTGAGGCAGAGCTGTTACTCTTGTCCTCTGGGATCCCAACTGATGCTTTCTGGGGATGGCAGATGAGATTGGGTTGGAACCTTTCATATCACGCTTCCAAAATAGGTGATGACTTCCTTGGATAAGTGTGATCCAGGAAAACTTTCACATTCCTTGGGGGGAGCTAAAGCTCTTACATCCCAAGGCAAAGTTGTTCTCTTGGCTTACTTTTAATTCGGTCATGGGGAATACTATTTCCTGTTCCCCGAAAAACACACCTTTGGGGTACCTGGTTTATAATCTTGGTGCTCTTGGCCTTAAGAAGGCTATAAAAATCAAAAAACTTATCTTTTACTGCCAGGTGGCTTGGCTTAATGGCAGCCGATGATCTGAGGGGGAACATTTGACCCCTGTATTCTTCAAAATTTATATATTTTTGTTACACTGGTGGCAAGTTAGCAGAAATCCCATATGTACAGGCCTTCCTTTCTCTAAGGACTTGCTCTCCTCTCATTCAGTCATGTACAGCAGCCCAAATATTTCTAGCTAACTCTACTGTACCAGGAACTCTCCCCTCTTCCCCACCAGACCCCTTAGATGATGTCCTTTCTGTCTTTACTCCCCCTCCCCCGTATCTCCAAGATCAAACCCCGCAGCCTTCTCAGTCGAAGGTTTCTGTGCCTCCTGCACTATCCTCTCCCCCTTCCTCATCCCCAGTGGCCTCTAATCCTTCCCTTAGTTTCTTTCCCCAATCTCAGATTTCTCAGTCCCCTCCACCTGAGCTATCTATTCTGTCAGACAGCTCTTCTTTGTCCCCTACTCCTGCATAGCCACTTTCCCTGCCAGTTTACCATACTTGGTCTGGTACGTTTCAGTCACGTAGCAGGCCACATGGTTCTCAGCAGCCATCTTGCTGCAGCTCATGTGGAGATCAGCCACCATTTTGCAGCCCTCTGCCACATGACAGTGTGCTGCCATCTTGCAACAGGTCACAGGGTCAAAGGCTGCCATCTTGCAGTCCCTCATCATGTGACCAGCAGCACCATCTTGTTGCAGGTCACATGATGACCAGTTGCCATCTTGTGTTCCCTGTGTTACCAGCAGCACCTATCTTGTTGTGGGTCACACAGTAATCAGTTGAAATCTTGTGTTTCCCTGTCACATGGTGATGAGCAGCCGTTTTGTAGTCAATCACCAGGTAATTGCTCCCATACACCTGCTGGGCGGTTGGCCGCTTGGTGGCCATCTACACCTCCTTCTCCATCTCAGCCTCAATCTCTATTCCCGCTTTGAGAGCAGGCCCCGATGGATTAGTTCATATTCATGTTCCTTTTTCCTTCTCTGACCTATCTCAGATTACCCATAAATTAGGTTGCTTCTCTGTTGACCCACAGAATTATATTAGAGAATTTGAATTTATAACTAATTGTTATGATTTACATTTCAAGAATATTTATGTGATTCTAAACACCATCCTGAGCTCACAAGAGCAAGCTCAGCTGTGACAAGCAGCTTGAGAAGAAGCTGATCCAGGCATAAGACAAATACCACTGAGAATGACCCTGGGCCTACTGCAGTGCCTAAACAGGATTCTAACTGGAATTACCAAAATGGAGAAGGTTCTTATAAAATATATAAGATGATTGAATGTATAATTGTGGGCCTTAGTAAAATAGCTCACAAACATACTAACTATAACAAGCTTTTAGAGCAGGTCCAACAGGTTAATGAGAATCCAGCTACGTTCCTAAATTGGCTTAGGGACACCTTAATTAAGTTTACTAATGTAAACCCAGACTCTCATGAAGGGACAATTGTTATTAACTCTTATTTTATTTCTTAGTCTGCTCCTGATATTCATGCAAAATTATAAAAGGCTGAACTTGGCCCTCAAATCCAATGGAGAGCTTCTTAATATGGCTTTCCACGTTTTCAACAACAGAAAAAAAAACAAAACTCAAAAAGAGGAAAAAGGCACAAAAAAAGAAACTTGCTAAATATCAATCTGATCTTTTAGCAGTAGCACTTAGCATTCCCAAGACAGGAAAATCAAACAAGGCAGAGCTGCCTGAGCCCCTCCCAGACCCATGCTTCAAGTGCAGCAAGAAAGGACATTGGGCAAGAGAATGCCCCAACCCAGGCGTTCCTTTGGAGCCTTGCCCCTATTGCAATCTCAAGGGCCATTGGAAGAGGAACTGTCTTAACCACCAGAGAACGGGTAAGCCATCCTCTAACTCCTTGCCCTCGCAGATCTTGTCACCACCAGATTCATGCCCTCGCAGGAGATTTTGCCACCACCAGATTCATTGCTGACTGATCTACGTGGACTTGCTGCTGAAGACTGACAGGGCTCGGGGCCCACAGCCCCCATTAAGGTATCCTTCTCAGAGCCTCGAGTCTCAATGGAAGTCTCAGGTAAGACTTACTTGTAGACATGGGGCAACTTATAGTGTACTTCCTGAGTTTTCTGACCATTGTATTAAGTCCTCAGTCTCTGTAGAGGGTGTGGATGGTCAACCTACACAGCCTCTATAGACAGGGCCTATTCCATGCAGGTTCCAGACTCTCTGCTTTATCCAAAGCTTTCCAGTAATTCCAACATGTCCCACACCCCTTTAGGTAGGGATCTTCTTCAAAAGCTTAACTTCTCCTTTACCTTCTCCCTCCCCTCAGCTCTAGTCCTCCAAACACCCTCACAATGCACTGCAAAGACATGCTCTCCTCTCCCTTCTTCTCTGGTCGATCCCATAGTTTAGGATACCTCCAACCCCACCTGCATTACCTATGCCATGCCTATTTTAATTCGTCTCAAGGATCCTTCAATTTTTCCTTGCATTCCCCAATATCCTATAGCTCCCAAACATTTCTGGGGACTTAAACCTATAATCAAGTGCCTTTTAAACCTACTCATTCACCCTACAATACTCCCATTCTCCCAGTACTGAAGCCTGATGGGTCTTATCCTCTAGTAAAAGACCTTAGGGTAATCAATAATGCTGTTACCCCAATTCACTCAGTGGTGTCAAACCCTTATACCAGGCTCTCTCATATCTCTCCCTCCACCACTCACTTTACAGTCATAGATCTTAAAGATGCCTTTTTAACCATCCCCCTACACCGTGATTGTGAGGATTTATTTGCATTTATGTGGAGTGACCCAGACACTCTCAGGTCTCAACAATTTACTTGGACAGTGCTCCCCCAAGGGTTCAGGGATAGTCCTCACTTCTTTAGCCAAGCTCTTGCTTGGCTCTTGATCTCAAACCCAGAACTCTCTTTCAATACATTGATGACTTTCTCTTATGTTCTCCATCCCATACGTTAGCCATACAACATTCAGCTAGTCTCCTTAATTTTCTTGCCAGTCATGGATACAGGGTATCTCCTGCTAAAACCCAAATAGCTTCCCCAGAAGTCAAATATCTAGGTCTCTCTCTCACTCCTACCACTCATTTCATCACTACAGATCATAAGGTGATTCTTTGGGATCTCCAGGTACCCACAACCAAACAACAGATTATGTCTTTCCTAGGTTTAGTTAATTTCTTTCATCTCTGGATTCCTAACTTTGCAGCTAGCCCAACCCCTCTACAAAGCTTCCAAGGGCCCCTTATCAGAACCTCTAGACCCCACTATGCCCATACATGCCTCCTTTCATAAACTGAAAGAGGCTCTCCTAAGGGCTCCAGCCCTTACCCTTCCTGACCCCACCCAACCTTTCACTCTATACACTACCTCTCAGGGTCACAATGCTATAGATGTACTGGGACACAAAAGGGGACCTTCTCTTCAAGTGGTAGCCTACTTGTCAAAGCAGTTAGACAACACAGTAAAAGGATGGGCACCTTGTCTCCGAGCCCTTGCAGCTGCAGCACTATTGACACAGGAAGTTAAAAAGTTTACATTAGGTCAGTCTATTACAGTACACTCACCTCATCATCTAAGTGAGCTTGTCTCACATAAGACACTCTCCACCCTGATGACCCCTTCTTGCCTTCAGCAGGTACATCTAGCCCTCTCTCAGGACCCTTGTATCTCTATTGCAACTAGTGGTCCTCTTAACCTGGCAACTTTGCTTCCCACCTCAGATGGCCACCCTCACCATGACTGTATTGAGATCTTACAGATGACTCCCACCCCTTTCCCTCACATCAGTAGCACACCTCTCTCTTTAGCCTTTGACACATGGTTCATAGATGGCAGTTCAACAAACAGACAATCAAAAGAGAGCAGGATATGAAATAGTTAACCAGTCAAAAGTCATAGAGAAGGGCTGGGGAGTTAACTCAGCAGCATAAGTACCTGCTTGGCAAGCTCTAGGTTGTGAGTTTGATCCCTGGTACCAAAAAAGTCATAGAGACCAATCCACTGCCACCTGGGACATCTTCCCAGAGGGCAGAACTTATTGCTCTTACATGGGCTCTTACACTAGCAAAAGACAAAGTCATAAATATACATACTAATTCAAAGTATACATTTAGCATTTTACACTCCCATGCCACTATCTGGCAAGAAAGGGGCTTTATCAACTCCCAGGGAACCCCCATCATTAATGTGCCTCTTACCCTTAAACTCCTAGAAGCAGCACAACTCCCAAAGCAAGCAGCAGTTATTCATTGTAGAGGACACCAGAATTCTATAGATCCCATTGCTCAAGGCAATGCATTTGCAGATACATAAGCCAAGTTAGCAGCACACAGGCCTTATCCTTCTCATCTTCTCCCATTAGTCCCAAACATTCTACCTCAACGTAATTATTCACCAAAGCAACTATAATTACTTCATAGACCAGATTACACACAAAACACTCAGGGATAGATTTTCCAGGGATCAAAATTCTCCCAGATCAACCTGCCTTAAACATCATCACTGACTTACACAACTGTCTCCATGTAGGATCACAGACCCTATACACTCTTAGCCCCAGTAGTTACACATCCTTCTCTGAGGGCTATCATCCTTCAGATTACTCACTCCTGTCATCTCTGCACTAGGACCTCTCCTCAGGGACACATAGCACCCCCTTCCTTCCCTACCCATCAGTTTCACAGACACACCCCTGGTCAGGACTGGCATGTAGATTTTACACACATGCCCTGCCACAAAACTCTCAAATATTGTGTCACCTTTGTTTGTACTTTTTCAGGATGGATAGAAGCCTTTCCCATAACAAAGGAGATTGCTGATGTAGTTACTAAAGTTCTGTTACAGGAAATCATCCCAAGGTTTGGCCTATCTCAGAGTATTCAGTCAGGTAATGGTCCAGCCTTTATTTCTCAAATCACCCAACAGGTATCCTGAAGCTTACATATCACCTGGTGCCTACACATTCCATACCATCCACAATCCTCAGGAAAAGTAAAAAAGGCAGATGGCCTCATAAAAACACACCTCAAAAAACTCATTTTTAGAACTACACCAACTTGGCCTCAACTTCTACCCTAGCTTTAGCCAAGCTCAGGGCACATCCCCAGGCTCCTACATTTTTAAGCCCTTTTGAACATATGTATGGCAGACTATTCCTACTCCACAATCTTCCTATCCCCCAAAGTCTCCCTCTTCTTGCTGACTACATCATGATCCTCTCCTTCCTCTGACATGTTTTACAACAACATGCTGATCTCTGCCTTCCCCAACCCTCTGATGGGACCAAACCAGACCCTCCCATATCCCCAGGGCTATAACCAAGGTAGAGTGGCTTCTACCTAGTCTTCCCGGCAACCCCAACAGCAGTCAAAGTCACTGCACTGCCATCCTGGTTCCACATCATTCAAGCTAAGCGGTGCCCTCCCAACCCTGAATCTAACCATCCTGAGTGGTCATCTCATCTTCTATCTCCCACTCTTCTCCATCTCACAAGGCCTCATAACCACAACTCTCAGGCTAAGTCATGTTTTGTTATCCTATTTTGTTCCTTTCTGGTGTGGGTCTAGGCTCTCACCTCCCTTATAGTGACACAGCCATGACCCTCCCCACCCCTACTCTATAATTTCCCAAACATAATTTAACTGTCAGGAAAAGGGTGAGCAACCACCAATGATAAAGTTGTCCTGGCTGAAACACCTGGTCCCAGCTTCTACATGGGCATCAACTGTCATCCTGTCAACCTTCCTGAACCCCAATACGGTGCCCCCCCTTCAGCAGGAAGAAGTAAGATAGAGTCTTCACCCTTTTCCTAACAATAAAAAGACAGGAATGAAAGAGTTTTGCCCTCGAATAAATTACCGGACATGGTGGAAGGCAAAATTGGGGAATGTTTAACCTTGAGGTAACTTCCTCCTTCCCCTATTACAACTTCCTTTTTCCTTTCCCAGTGCACACAAAGAAAATTCCAAACAGCTCCTCACGTATCATCAATGCCCGCTCTAAGCACCACCCCAGTCAAAGGTTACATATATCCCATACCCCCATATCCAGGCAGAGGAAAACCCAGACTGCTCCCAATTATGGGCTCCTCTCCACATCCTTGGAATAAAGGCCACTTTTACTTTTATATTCTGCTGCTTTGTTGCACCAAAAAACTCTAACAACCACACCCTGCTCTTCACAGTTGCCCTTTGAGTTGGCTATCATCCCCACTTCTGAATGAGGAACCGAGTCTCAGGGAGCTATCTTGTCTAAAACAGAGTTAGGGTCTCGTTTACTCAGGGCTCAATAAGGGAGTCAGCCTGATGCCTCAGACCCAGATTCAAAGCCTCTGCTCTGAGCAAAGGATACAACATAAGAAGGCAGCATGTGGAGGGAGATTCTGTGCACTGGAGCTTTGGACCTCTCCCTAATCCCATTTTAACCCCAGACCACCAAGATCCAGCAAAGACTAGGAGAGAGCTCTGATATTTGGAATCTGCTTCCGATCTTTCCAGTGTCTACACCCCTTCACAAAGGTGAAAGCCTTTGAAGAGAAAGAGGATGAAGTATCGAAAAGATTGGGTGTGCAGGAGGAAACCACCTGGGCCTGCCATAAACTGCTGTGACTCAGGCATTCCAGGTGCCTCCGACCTAGACTTCTAGCCCTAGGGAGAGGGGTGTGGTGGTGCACACCTGCAATCCCAGCACTCAGGAGGTTGAGGCAGAAGGATTGTGATTAGAGATAGTTCCAGGCTCAAGGAATCATACTCAAATTTTTTACCAGTTTGTGTGTCCAAGAGGACATTTTTTTTTAAAGTATAGAAAAAACATATGGAATGTATGGCAATTTTTGTGTTTGCCTGCCCACCTTTCTCCCAAACTTCTAGTAACTCCCCAGTGACTCGTCTCCCCACAAATTCCCAGAATATCCTCCAGGGGGCAGTATCTCTTTCTTTGCAGACAGACCAAATCCTAAATTATAAAACAGTATGTAAATGATTGTTAAATTACAGCTCTACGACTGCATTTCTAAAGGGAACTAAATGTACACATTCTCAGTACATAGTATGATGTGACTGCATTCCAAAATTAAGCAGTGGAAAAATTAGAGATATCTGTATCGACCTATTTATATAGAACCTTGCATTTTGCTTAAGGGCTTCAAAGATGCTATCTCCTTCAGAGTCTGTCACCTTCCTCCATAGATTGTTATTTCTGCTTGTAGGCTGAGAAACTGACTCACAGAGAGAAAGGTTATCTTGCCTTGTGGATCAGCCACTGCAGATTATCACAAAATTGTCTCAAGAAACCTTTGGTCAGCAGCATGACAGAAAACAATTCATGATGGACTAAATATAGCACCATTGTTTCAAACCCCTCATTCTTTTAGTGAGGAATCAAAGGCTTGAGAGCGAGATGGCTGTGTGATGAGGGAGGAATCATTTGTTCCCTCCCTGCTGGCAGCAACCCATCTATGTTAGGGAATGGTCAAGGGCAAATATCTGTGTCTGGAGATGTTTATCATTCAACAGAAGGGAATTTGACACATTTTAAATGTCCTTTCTTTGACATCTGGGACTAAGAGGATTCTTGGAACACCCCCCACCCCCCACCCCCCCACCCCCGTTTAAAAAACAAAACAAACAAACAAAAACTCTCTTTCTGCCTCACTCTTTATCTCATTCAAATGGACCCTGGCCCAAATCAGACATCAGAGCCTGTCCATCCCCTTGTGGGCGTGGAGAACATACCTCCAAGTGCCCCTGGCCAGCATAGAGTTGTAAGGAGACTCTAAAGGCCTGACCTAAATTCTAAACCAGACACACAGCCCAAACTGCATGATCCACTGACTCAGATAGAGTGACAGGTCAAGAAACAATGACTTCCAGCTTGACCCTTAGGTAACTTTGGATTCATGGGCACCCAATGGTAGGACCTCCAGTAAAGCCTCTCCCTTTAGGCTCCTGCCCAACCCAGCAGAGCTGTAGATTGACTTCTCCCCTTCAGAGTGGAAACAGAAGGCAACTGAATTTATTCCCCCTAGGGCACATACTTTTCTCTGAGCTTTGAAGCAGGATTACAGTCTTGAAGTAAAATTTCCAAAACTCTGGGTGGCCTTGTAGATCCATCATTTCTTTGATAAGCATGACGAACTCTCAGCAGGGACCACCTGCTCTCTGCCCCTAATAGCAGCATTTTATTCAAATTCCCACTTGAAAAGAAAAAAGGAGAGACAGAGACAGAAATAAATTGGTCCATAAAATAGCTGTCATTAAATATCTACAATGTATCACATGTCATATTCTACTTTATATACCTGATCTGATATAATTATTACAAGAGCCCTATACTAATAATTACTAGTATTATCCTCATTTTTCAAATGAGTAGACTATACATAAAAGAAATTGAGTAAAAAAAAAAAAAATATATATATATATTTGTCTTTTTGAGACAGGGTCTCTCTATGCAGTTCGGGCAGGCCTTGAGCTCACTTTGTAGCTCAGGCTGGTCTCAAACTTGCAACGATCCTCCTGCCTCAGCCTCCTGAATGCTGAGATTACAGGCGTGAGCCACCACGCCCAGCTTGAGTAAAATATTTAAAGTTAGAAATCTAAAAATAAAACAAAATCCAAGCAGAACCAAAACTTGAACCTACAACTGCATGACTCCCAGGAGTACCCATTTCACTTGCTGCCCTATTCTCTTTCCCTAATCCTGCTTCCGGACTACTTCCTAGTGAGTCAGAGATTCTCATCATCACACCTCAGGACAGATGAAAGGCAGAACTTTAGCAAAGCTGATTATGTCACTGTCTGCAGCAGAAAGCAGTCTGCCGTTTTCTCATCCATTTGCTCAGATAGTGTTGAGCTGAAGAGCAAAAGCCCAAATGAAAACGAGGGATGCAAACTGAGCCTGGATATCACTAGCTGTGTGACTCTGGGGTATTATCACTTAACCTCAGTCCTTTAAAATGGTGATGATGATATAAATACAGTGTCTAGTTTTAGGAGAATCAAGCAAGGGAATGCATGTAAAGTGTTGAGCATGTGGGAGTTGTCAGTCCTCACAACTTTTTCTTCCTCAGAGCTACACATTATGCCCAAATGTTTGACATACTATCTTGATAAACTATGTAGACCAGTGCTTCTGAACTGGGTGGAGTTACTTGCCTAACGTACAAATGCCCCACCCTAAGAGATTTTTATTTAGGGGGAATAAGGTACATCATGCTCTATCTCGCTTTCTTTCATAAACTGGGGATTGAACCCATAGTCTTCACACTGAGCTATAGCTTCAGCCCTTAATGTTTTTTCTTTTTGTTTTGAGACAGTCTAATTCACTAAATGGCCCAGATTGGGTTTAAACTTGTGATTCTCCTGCCTCAGTTTCTTAGCAGTGTTGGGATTACAGGCATGCACTACAACTGGCTTCCATTTTATCTTTACCATATTCCCATGTAATTTTGATATACTACCAGGTTGGGGGAATCAATTTACAAGTGTAAACATCTCAGTTACCCTGGCTAGTTTTTCTCCAAGTTCTATTCTCCCCTTTCTTGTCACCCATCTTGTAGGTCATATGCACTGGTTTGCAAGTGCTCTCCCCAAGTTAAGGATTTTGTAGTTTAGTAGTGGGCCAGCAGCACTCACAGTTCCATGGGGCTTGCCTCTGCACAGGCCTGGGATCCCAACATGGGCTGAAACACAGGGTGCTAGGGTTCTGCCCTGGAGTTGCCCTCTTTTGGTTCACTGGTGGCTAACAGCCAGTAGTGTCCAAGCTTCAGTTTGCATATGGTCAACAGACAGTCAAGGAAACCAGAGTTGCTGACTTAAACTCTGCTGCCTTAAGATTGTGTCCCTGGCACTTGACAACCAGTGTAGGTGGCAGGGGCTAGGCAGCAGGAGCAGAGGATGTGGAAGAATCTTGGTAACTGTGCTTTCCTATTGATGTCTCATTTTTGGCAATGATAGAGAACAAAATCCAGGTCTCGCTTGGTGCATAACATTCTCTATTCTCTGCCCTAGCCTTGTTCCAGTGGCATTTCATATCCTTCCTTTTCTGGTTATGCCTTAAATGCCCCAAATTTGTTTCTCAGTCTTTGCACTCCTTGCATGACTTGCAGTGCTTCTGCCACAGATGATCACAAGTGTGCTTCCATTTCATTTCATTTCATTTCATTTCATTTCATTTCATTTCATTTCATTTCCATGTCACCTGCTCCATCATCAAATCTAAAGTGTCATTTGGGGCAGTGAGAGGTATCATCCTATAGCAAGCACATCACTTTAATTTTCATCTTAGCACTTACCAGTATAGGGTATATTTTCTTTGGTTATTTACCTGACACATTTGCCTGCTATCTTACTATATAATATAAACTCTGAGAAAGTACAACCCTGGCTGTTCGTTTTGTTTTATTTTGATACTTGTTATTTGGTGTTTTTTGTTCATTTTGAAACACAATCTTGCTCTGTAGTTCAGGGTGGACTTGTACTTGAGGTGGTCCTCCTGCCTCAGCCTCCTGAGTGTTACGATTAGAAGCATATGCCACTGCACATGGTCCCACCTGTTTTATATATTTTTCTGTTCCCATTGCCTAAAAAGTGCTCAGGAATTCTGGAATAAATGAGCTGTCATGAGGTTGCCCCAACAAGAGTAGTGATTTATTTTGGTCATAGGATAGTTAAGGTCTGAGAAGAGAAGTGACTATCCCAAATATAATTCAAGCCTTTTTTGTCTTTTTTTTTTCTTTTCCTGGCCTTTCCTGTAAAACCTGGCTGACACACAAACCTAGCTGAGGTGAGACTCCCAGGTATGATGAAAACTTAGAGTTGCCTCATGAATGGGGTGAGGGCTGATGTGGGGGTGAAGAGACAGGAGGGCAGAGCATGGGAAGGGAAAGCAGGCTGGGACAGGAGAGCAGGGTGTGAATATGAGGGAGGGGAGTGGGTGATTTGGTCATGTGTCAGGAGGTGTCTTCCTCCACCCTCCCCTGGGGAGAACTCTGACCCATAGATGGCTTTGCTTTTTGGGAAGTAGGTGGTCAGGCAGCTGCTGAGAGAGGATGAAGGTGTGGTCTGGGTGGTGGCTATTCACTGAGGTTCTCGGCCGGATACCGATTACCCAAAGGAATATTTCCACGGTGGCTAATGGCCAAATGGGTGACAGGTGAGTTTCCTTCTGAAACCAGCCCAACTGCAGTATGGCACAGAGCGTCACAGGCATGGCTCAGAGGGCAGGGGAAGGGAAAGAAAGGGACCTCTAAGGAAACAGAGTGGTCAAGGTTGAATGCTTAGTGACAACAATAATAATAATAACAACAGATCACATTTATTGTGAGCTTATAATATAGCCTGCCTTATATGCATTCCTTCATTCAATCCTCAAAGATCTCTCTACAAAGAAGGCATTATTATCACGGTTTTCCCATTTAAGAGACATGGAGAGGTTCAATAAGATTGACTATCCTGTCTCAGGGTCAGACAGTAAGTAGCGACGGCAAGATTCAAACCCAAGTCTATAGTGATTCCAGTGCACTATGGAAATCTATGCCTGGGAAAGGCTGCCGGGGTACTCAAGAGGGCAGAGCCAGACTGACCCCTGCACAGGTGGGGGTGGGGAGAGGGAGTAGGATAGAATGTGTATAAATAGCGGGCCTGTTTTTATCCCTACACACGGCAGAATCAGGCAAGTACTCTAGCTGGCACAATTTGAGGGCTCTGAATGCCAACCCAGCCCTGTGTCAAACAATTCCCTCTCTAGCATGTCTCTGGGAGCTGAAATACTGACAGAGAGTCATTTTTGTAGGTCGGGACCTTGACTCCAGAAGCCTTCCGTTAAAATAAGTAGTTTGAAAGAGAAATACATCAATCTGTTGAACAATACAGATTGGCCAGCTGTTTCCCATGGGAGAGGGCTCATATTTTTTTTTTTTTAATGTTGGGGAAGAAGATAAAAACTATGAGACTTATTTGTAATCTGTCTCTCCCATCTCAGATGCCTAAGAATTACAATCCGCACTTCAAATATGCTAAAGTAGACTAGGGAGGAAAGCCACTCCAGCGTTTGAGAGAATACTAACTTTCTTTGCTTTCGCTGGCTTGACACTAAGTGACTGCAACTTCAACTCTGTGGTCATCTCTAGTTATAGAATACCAGAGCTGCTGGCATTCCTGTGCCTAATTGGTCGACAAATTATTTACTATTTTCTGTGCTGATAGGAAAAGCATGGGCTTTTGAAACTCAGAAGGTGACACAAGTGGAGAGCCCCAGTATAGAGCAGATCTGGCCCAAAAGAACCAGGCCCAGAACAGAGCGCTCAGCGCTCACAAAGCGACAGGCGCTTGGGGAAAGGTAGGAATTGGTGCCCGCCACCTGCTGGTCAGTAGCCTTGCCCACAGTCAGAACGCGGCTGCCCTGGCCTGGTACCAAAAAATGTGAGCGCCGCCAGGTTCTCCCGCCCCCTCCACCGCCGCGCCCGCCGAGTCGGGGACTGCGAGGCAGGCGCCGCGAGCCGGGCGAGCTTCCCGGTGCGGGAGGGGGAGGGGAGGGGCGTCGCGGGGCGGGGCGGAGCTCCGGCGCCTCCCGGAGCCTTATTCCCGGCCTCTCGCTGGGAGCGCTCAGTCGATCCTGGGAGCCGCGCGCCTCACGCGGTTGATTGGCCTGACCGAGGTGCAGGGGCTCGGACGGACGCGGGAACCTACAGCTCGCAGACAGACAGCCGGCGGCCACGAGCTGCGCGCAGGTCCCAGCCAGGCTTGTACCCAGAAGTGGCAGCAGACCGTGCCCGGCGGAATCCCCTGTGCGCTGCGCTCTGCCGCCTGGCTCCGCTTACCCGAGCCCACCGGCCACCGCCTCCAAAGTGATCGCTGCCTCGCTGTCTCCCGCGGGTCCGGGACCATGAAGCTGCTGCCGTCGGTGCTGCTGAAGCTTTTTCTGGCTGCAGGTAAGAGACCTGCTGACGCCCTCAGAGGTCGGGGGCTGGGGGATGGGGGCGCTCTGCTGGGGGCATGGGAAAGGTCGCTGCAGCGCCCCCGGCGCGAGCCACTTGGTGGGGCCAGTGCGCACTGGCGAGCAGGCATCATCAGTGCGTGGTGGCTCGAGGTCTAGGCTGAGGGTCTGATGTGGCCTTTCCCCTCAAACGCAGTGCTCTCGGCGTTGGTGACTGGTGAGGGCGTGGGGAGATTTCGGAGAGGACTGGCGGCTGCAACCAGAAACCCAGACCCTCCCGCTGGATCTACGGACCAGCTGCGACCCACGGAAGGTGACCGTGCCCAGGAAGTCCTGGACTTGGAAGGGTCACATCTGGATCTGTATAAAGGTGAGTGCTAGAATCCCTCCATGCTTAGCTCACGATAGGCAACTGAAGAATAAGCAGATCTGAAATTCATACTCTTGGGCCCCTCTGAGTGTTGAGGGATATTTTTGGAAGACCTTAAGGAAAAGCTGAGGGACTGATAGGGGGCAGGGACATCTTGAAATATAGGTCTTGCTGTCTTTCTTGTTCTTGGGTCTCACCTGCCGGGGTTGCTATCCTTGTGGAGACTTTGGAACGGATTGAAACAGGCAATCCTTGACCTCTGAGGTAAGCTGGGTGGTGGAATAAAACATGGTTGAGATGCTTTCTCTAGAATTCCTATGTGAAAATGGGTGCAAGTCCTACTTCCTGTATCCAATGACTATTAAGTATAAAATAGAGAGAACAGATGTGGAGACGTCCAGACACATAGCAAATGTGCAGTGTTAGTGTCCTCCATCCACCTGTCTCCCAAGTTGGGGAAATGCTAAAGGAGGCTATGAATGGTGAGCCCTGAGGCCCTAGAGAGCTTTATTGAAATGTGTATCTGAGTGTTACTCAAAGCCTGGAGACTTCCTTGCATCCCTGAGAAGACTGGGGGGGGGAGGGGGAAGGGCCTTTGAGTCCCTTTAACCCGCGGATGTTCCTATAGCTGAGCAAAGGCATAGGGCAGTTACCCAGGGTCTGCTGGAGTCCCTGCCCCTGCTACCTGCAGTGATTCTCACGGGTGGAGCAGGGACTAAGCCTTGTGGGCCGGGAATGACTATATTTGGTTGGAAAAATATCCACCTGTTCTAGCTCCGCCTCCTGCTCTGCTTTCTTTCTCCCTCCTAAGTGGGAGCTTCCCTAAGGTGCTTTTTCAGCTTTGTATAAATTAAGATTCTGCTCCAAAGCTGAGCCTGAGCTCCCGTGCTTCATCCTCTGCCAGTGGTTTTTGGGATCATTAATGCCCTGAAAAGCCTAGATTTTTCCTGGCTGTCTTCTCTTAGGCTGGCCAGGGTTGGGCAGAATTGTGACTCACTCCCCACCCACATGGCTGCTCCTCATACCTCTGCAGACCTGACTCACTGCTCCCTCTTGAAGGAACCTGGCTGTCCCCCTGCCAATTTCTCCCTCCCTTTTTTGATTGGCTTGGCCCTCCTGCCTTGCTTTTCCTGCTGTCCTGTTCCCTGGGTTTCTCTGACCACCTGCCTCAGCCCCTGAGCTCTGAAAGGGACAGGGACTACCAACCTAATCTAAGTCCTACATAATCTTGGGCAAGTCATTGCCTTTCCCAAATTCAAGAGTTTCACCTTGACAATGGAAGAGGGAAAAAAAAGAAGGAAGGCTATGATGTTTATTAAAATCACTTCCAGCTTGATGATTCTAGGTCTCCAGTCCAACATATTACTTATGCTCAGCCTTCTGTCAGACACAGGCTGTTGCTATGGACATTGGGCAGCTTTTTCTTATTGGGGATAAGGTGGGAAAGAGGTTGGTGTCAGATCCCAGGACTAATGGGCATAGTCTATGGTCAGTTCCAGCTACAAGTCTGGGTAAGGTTGTTTTTTCCTTGAGCCTCTAAAGCTTGGAAAGAAGGGAACCGTTATCATAGGTCCAGTTCCTTCTAGGTGATTCCTTACTTTTCCTCTCTATCCCTTGTATATATTATACTCCTTATCCCAGAGCACCATAGCCAGGACATTTGGGGATAAATATAGATGAATCTTAGAGAAAATTGGTAAACTATGAAGTGCATAAAGCAGGGTAAATATTTGAAGTTGGAAAAGCAAAACCCTTTTCCAGGGATAACCAGCTTGCTGTTTTGGAGCCAAGGTCTGTCCTGAACTTGTAGTTCCCTGACACAATGGGAACCACAATACTAATGAGAACCCAGAGAAGGGCACCTGAAGACATAGACATTCTTATTTTAGCATCCTCCCACCCTCAAAACATCCTGGTACTTTCTGCAAAACCAATTTTTATCTGTGATTCTGTCTTCCTGCAAGTGGGTCATTGCATGCAGCATCAGGAAATGATGCTGACTGAAGGCCAAAATAGAATGAAGTTGATGTGGGAGACTTCATAGAATGAAGAGGTTGGAGTAAGTGCTGGGTAGTGGGGCAGGGATGAGTTTGGTAATCCAAACTGTAGTTACTCAAGCATTCTGGGAATGAGTTTTTTTTGTTTTGTTTTTGTTTTTTGAGACATAGTCTTGCTTTGCAGTTTTGAGTTCACTGTAGCCCAGACTGGCTTGAACTCTCAGCAATCCTCCTGCCTCAGCCTCAAGTGCTGGGATTACAGGCGTGCACTACCTTGCCTGGTTTGGAATGAGGTTGTTAAACCTTCCTTAGCTTCAGAGTTCCCTCTGACACTTCTGCCCATTCTTTCTTTAGCCCTTGGGGACTCTGGGCCAAGGCACCTTTCCACAATTCTGATCTCATTCAGGTGGGGTCAAAGGGTATATAGTCCTTCTAAATACCATACTGGATGGATCTTCCCTTGAGAGGTCAAAAGCTTAACAGGGTGCCTTTCTCCTGCAGTTGATTTCTCCTCTAAACCACAAGCTCTGGCTACACCAAGCAAAGAAGAGCATGGGAAAAGAAAGAAGAAAGGCAAGGGGTTAGGGAAGAAGAGAGACCCATGTCTTCGGAAGTACAAAGACTTCTGCATTCACGGAGAATGCAAATATCTGAAGGAGTTCCGGGCTCCATCATGCATGTAAGTGACCCTTTGTAGAGTGGAATCTCGTCAGCATACACTGTCAGCCATGTGATTGTTCCTCAACCTCTGGGGGAAGTTGGGAGGAAGGGAAGTATTTTTAGTCAACGGAAGGCTCCACCACCACCAAAGAGGATGCAATTTCCTGTGGTATGGGGTTGTGACGCTCTTTAATCCTTGGGGACATTTCCTGCTTACCCAGAAATAAGTGTGTGGCTAGGAGAGCTGACACCTAGGACCTTCATTGCTGCCTCATGTCCTATTACAGAGGGAGACACTGGTAGGAAACATAACATAGCAGTTCCTGGGTGGAGAGGAGCTCCTGCAGGCAGGTGTAAGGTGCATTTGTCACATGTGCAGATATGTGAATACTTGTGTGTGTGTGCACAAGAGTGGGCAATGTGGGTTGCTTTTAAGGCATGCCAGGACTATATAGAGAGGAATCGTCATGGGGCAAAGTAAAAGCCTTCCTCCCTTTTGTTTTACCCTACAAGGGCCAAGTGGTGGGACATGGAAGGTATTGGCCTTTGGCCATGTAAGTGGGAGAACACGTCCTTTATGCGGGATTAGAAGGAAATGGAAGACTTTATGTCAGCTTCCTGGGCAGATTTTCATGGGCTAAACCCAAACAGGCATCAGCCCTCAGTCAGGCAGCATCACTCCTTCCCTGGGTGGGAGTGTGGGTGGAAGGGTCATGGGCTCCTTAGCCTCCCCTAGGCCAAGCCCAGCAAGTGGCTGCCTTGGCAGTCCCTCAGGGATGACAGCACTGCCATGCTGTCTGGTAGGCATAATGTCACCACTGTGCCTAAGGCCAACTTCTCACGTCAGGCTGCAAACATCCATTCTTTCTTGTAGACAGGCAGGGTCTAGGGCCCTTGTAACCTGAACACTCTGGAAAGTTGAGGACACTTACTATCCTGTCCAGAAGGCTAGCTGCCTTGAATCTCTTCTAAATATTTTATTTTGAGATAGGATCTCACTAAGTTGTGATTTTGAGCTTATGATCCTCCTGCCTCAAGCTCCTGAGAAGCTGAGATTATAAGTGAGTGTGACCAATCACGAATAGCAGAGTTACCTTATATTTAGCAGTTAGCAGACAGACTTATCTCCCTACCGTGCCCATAGTCAATCTGCCCTTTCCTATGACATCTTTGTCAGAAGCTTGGTATTGGAAGTTATTTATCCGCATAAAGGACGTGTTCTCCCATTTACATGCATGGAAGCTAAGCATGGTGACATGTACTACTGGATTCCTCAGAGAAGGAGGACTGTATTGAGTACATTCCAAGCATCCCAGGGTGGGAATGAGATTTTGTGTCTTGCCCAGAGCCAGTACCCATCAAATCAGGCTTCAGTGGGAGGATCACTTGATCCTGAGAGTTTGAGGCCAGTTTGGGCAATATAATGAGACTCTGTCTCAAAAAAAAAAAAAAAAAAAAAGACATAGAAATCCCCATATCATCCCTCCCAATGTCTTAGAACAGAGCAGGAAATGTTTGTCTTAAATTTGTAAAATGGCATCATTAGCACAGGATGGAGAAAGTGACTCTGAGTGTGGTCAAGATAGATGGAGTCCAGGAACCTGTCTGGGCCAAATTGGATGTGGGGTTTCTGCTGCTTGGCTGAGAAGCCTTGTAAGGCTGCTTTCCTGAGGAGCGGGGTTCAACTGACTACCTGAACTCAGAGAACCTGATAAGTGTCCCCAAGGCTGCCTCTCCAGTCCTAGGGATAGCGATAGTGATCATAATGATGCCATCTGTCCTTTACCTCACAGTTTCAGTGTTTACTTATAAGGTTCTAGTAGGATTTTATAGAGAGAAGTTGTTCTAGAGGACATTTAGGTTTTTACTAGCCTGAGAGCATAGCAGTCTGACTTGAAATCTTTATGTCAGGTTCCTGGGAAGATTTTCATGGGCTAGACCAGGATTTTTTTGTCTGTTCCAACTGCCACCTAT
Organism: Hydrochoerus hydrochaeris; assembly: GCA_004027455.1. NCBI lineage: Eukaryota > Metazoa > Chordata > Mammalia > Rodentia > Hydrochaeridae > Hydrochoerus > Hydrochoerus hydrochaeris. The sequence continues at coordinate 86,900 of PVLA01004493.1, forward strand.
CTCTAGCCCTTTGTATTCAGGGCATAAAGCAGCAAGAAGATACAGAGCTCCTGGTTTGGGGCAATTTGACATCTATATACCTACATCTGAGACACTTTGTGGCTCCTTCTTGCTCCAGACCCTGGAACTGCCAATCAGGGTGTGTCCAAGCTGCAGTGGTGAGCTTGTGGCTAGTTCACTTCCTAAATCAGCTCTGTGCAGCCACCATGAACCGGAAAACCCTTCTGCGTCACCAGCCAAAAGTTACCCACAAAGAGTAGCTTCTTGGGGCTCTTAACTGGCTGCTGACCCAATAATTGACTGCAAAGTTTCCTGTGGCTAGAGGAAACCTGAGGGCTATTGGAGTGGGGAGGACCCCACTCCAATGCTAGGAGAGAAACAGGCTTGGAGCTCCACTTGGCCTCACCACCCATATGCTGAGAAGCAATGGCCAGCCCCATTCTTTTGGCTCCACCTGACCTGGATGCCTCATTCTTGGGATATGGGCAGTACTCTCTGCAGTTGGATAGTACAATAGTCTATATATATATGGAGAACTTGGCCTTTACAACATACTTACATCCATAAATATCTTCTTTGATCTTTTCATCATATTCTTATGAGTTTGACATTTATTGTTTCTGTGTTTTACATGAGAAAACAAAAACATAGAAAGGTAATGTGACTTGCCCAAAATTGCCTGGCTAGAAATAGTAGCAGAAGTAGTCTGAAACTCATGTATTCTAAGTCTTCTCTATCACATGGTGCCCCCTTCACCTCCTCAGTAGAGGTAGAGAATCTTGTGTAGAAGATGTTTCTGGGCCTTAGTGCATTCTTGTGTCTGTTGTAATACAAGTTCTGAAATGGGTCACGATATAGAGAGGAGGAACGTGTCCTAGTTTGATGGATGCTGGCTCTGGGCAAGACACACGATCTCATCCCCACCCTGGGATGATTGGAATGTACTCAACTCCCTCCTTCCTTGGGGAAGCCAGGAGTTAGCTGCAAAGGGAGGGGAAGGTAGGTAATATTAGGATGTTTACATTATTATCCTTTTGACTCAGGGTGGAGGTGCAGGGATTATGTAACTGAATTTCGGGACTCTGAGACCAAGTTTTATTTCTGTCATCTGAGTAACTACCTGTGGGGCTTGAATGATGGGCTCGAAATGTAGAACAGGCTCAACTTCAGCTCCTCTCTCCCAGGAGAGTATAGTCATCCAGAGTGCTATGTTGAATCCCAGGCACAGAAGTGAAACCTCAGCTACTTCATCTTTAAAATGAGAATATGGCCAGGTATAGTGGCACACGCCTGTAATCCCAGCACTCAGGAGGCTGAGGCAGGAGGGTCTCTGCAAGTTAGAGGCCAGCCTGGGCTACAAAGTGAGTTCGAGACCAACCCAGACTTCACAGTGAAATCCTGTTTCAAAAAAGACCAAAATAAATAAATAAATAAATGAAATAACTGGTTGGGCATTGTGGTATATGCCTGTAATCTCAGCATTTGGGAGGCCAAGATAAGAGGATCACTGGGTGAGAACTTGTCTCAAAAAAGCAAAAAATAAAATGGGGATAGTAACTTCTGCTTCACAGAGATGATTTTGAGATTTATGAAATCATGAGGCCCTGGGCTCAACATCTACACCAAAACAAATAAGTGAGATTGAATGAACTAGTTCTTGTAAAGCAGTTAGCTTGGAGTACTTGACTCATAATAAGCCTTTACTGTTTGCTATTTATTATTAAAGCTATGAATACATGATGATAGTAATAGTAATAATAATAATACGGTCTGAGAGCAAGACTTGACAGCTTCAGGAACCTATCAGATGATGTGTTACCTGCACTGAATTTGGAATCTGCTAAGAGTGGTTTCAGACTTTTGCCCTCCTGCTTCTTAGTTGTAAAGCTTGGCAAATCACTTAATTTCTCTTACCCCTAATCCTTGTGCACAAATGACTTCCCAGGGAACACTGCTAGGAATTTCCACCATACCTTAGCAGGTTAGGGGTCATCTTTCTGTTACCTAGACTGATGGGACAGATGCACGGGAGGGTGGACAAGGGACTGTGTTATATCCCGTGTGGCAGGGGGCCTACTTTACACTTATTCTGCAGTGAAGCAGTCTCTTAAAACACCCAGGAGGGGCTGGGCAGGGAGAGACAAGGACAGAGACCCCTCTGCCACTGCCAGGTCTGGACAGGTCTGTTCCTTGTAACATCCCTGGTGCCCTGCTAGCAGGAAGAAGGAATTCCTTGCCATGAAGCAGCAGGCACACAACTTCTTCCCCAGAAAAGGTTTGGCTCAGAACAGAGGCCACCGGCTTGTCAGTGCTTCTTCCTCCAGCAGCTAGTGGCCTATGTCCTTAGGCTGATGGCATAACCACCCGCTATGGCTGGCTGGTGGGTTTGTGGATGTGAGTGGGCAGCTGGCTGATCTCAGGGTCAGACAATCTTCGTCCATTCTTCTGTCCTGTTGTGTGACCTTGGGAAGCCACTCAACCTTTCTATAGAGTGGGACTGTCACCTACATCAAAGGGTCTCTGGCATATTTTGATAAAGGGAAGGATGTGAATATGCTTCTTCAGCTTGGAGTCTAAGAGCTTCAAGGAAATGCTTTGTGTTAGAAGCAGTTGCCGCATGATTTGATTCTTGAGTGACAAGAGCCAAGAGATTGTTTCTGACATTCTTTTATGCTCTGGCAAGGCAGCTTGGCAGGAAGATGTTATCTTGGTTTGTTTGCTTTGTCCTGTGATGAAGGAGGCCTGACAGCCCAGCTTCCAGCAGCCAGAGGTTATACTTAAGCTACTAGGTTGGTCCTCACACCAGGGGAGAACTGAGAGTTAAGTGAAAGAAATTTGAGAAAATGGACTCCTGGCAAAGAACAGGGCCTATTAATAGGGCAGTGGTAGGGAGTGACTGGACGCTGGAGGCATTGATGGGCAAGGCTGGGTTTATTTCTGGGTCAGAATGTTGAGGGGCCTCACTAGAGGGAGTGATACTGAATCCCCTAAACTCAACCCACCAGCCCTTGTGCCCAAGTCCTCTTCAGTGGCTCAAACAGAACATCTTAGCACACATACAATAAATCAGACACACATGGTCTATGTCTATACAAAAACCTTCAAGTCCTCTCTTACTTTTTCCCTCCACCTGGAGCAGGACTCTGGGGTCTGAGAGCTAGAAGAAATGGTGAAAGTGGGTGGGTACTGAGTGAGGGAAAGAAGCTATGGAGCATTCAAAGGAGGTGATGAATAGAGTTTGGTTTCTGTAGGTGGACCGTTGCAGGGTAGGGGGTGGGGAGGGAGAGAGAGAAGAGAGATGAGAGATAAGAGACAAGAGATGAGAGAGCAAACCATAAACCCTATTTCTTTGTTCTATCTTCAACTAGCTGCCACCCAGGTTACCACGGCGAGAGGTGCCATGGACTGAGCCTCCCGGTAGAGAATCGCTTATATACGTATGACCACACTACTATCCTGGCTGTAGTGGCTGTGGTGCTGTCGTCTGTCTGTCTGCTTGTCATTGTGGGACTTCTCATGTTTAGGTGAGTGTTGGGGGTACGCCTGGTGGCTATTTCTGCAAATCATTCTCCTTCCTCCTTCTCCTGGATCTTCCAAAGTCTTTGAAATTGTGTTCCCAAGAGATCACATGAACCCCTTTCTCATGCTCCCACTTCTGGAACTTGTTCTTAGGTGTAACTTCTCCACAAACCTAGTTTCTCTGACATGACACAAGGCCAATATCTAGATCCCAGAGGAACACTTGCCAGGGCTAGCACAGTGATGGTGGTGATCCCTTTAAAGATGAGTACCCAAACTGCAACTCAAACCCAAAATGCCAACACTGCAATTAAACCTGAATACTGAGTTTTTAGTTTAGAAAAAACAATGCATACATTAACACCTTTTGTCTTAAAAGAAAAACAAATAGCACACATTCCATAGGTTCGCTACCATTGTCATAGAAGATTCTGCCCCTCACACTTGTGGCACCACCACTTCATGCATTTCTCTCACCTGGCTCTGTTCTTTGATGGCATTAGTGTATGGTTTGTCAATGAAGCCATGGTGGTGCTATTGGTATATCCTTTTAATTCTGAGGCTTTTGGACCTCAGGCCAGACTTCCAGTCCAGGTATGTTCTGGGTTGGGAAGAACTATTATGCACCCTGTGTCTGTTTTCAAGCAATTCTGCTTAGTGAGTGAAACCCAGAACAATTTACCTGTCTTTCTGAGAAATATAACCTGTCAGTGATTGGACACTCTGGCCCCTTGCCTCATAGGATGTCATGATGATCAAATTCATGATGCGAAAGCTATTTGTAAAATGTAGCATGCTGCTAGGCATGATGATGCACACCTGAAATCTCAGCATTTGGGAGGCTAAGTCAGGAAGATCACATCAAGTTCAAGGTCAGCCTGGATGACATAGTGAGACCCTGTCTCAAAAAGCAAAACAAAACAAACAAATATAGCATCATATTAGAGACAGACATCTCTCAGGGAAGCTGAGCTTTGACCACAAGTTTTTGTCATTCCCTTTGAAGCCATCTTGGCAGAGTTCTTTGGAATGACCTGCTCTGGGACCTGTACTTTATCTTAGCAGGCAGGGCTTGCTCACAAAACTTCTCTTCCTCAGGTACCATAGGAGAGGAGGTTATGATGTGGAAAATGAAGAGAAAGTGAAGTTGGGCATGACTAATTCCCACTGAGAAAGACCTTTGCTCAAGGTAATGGTTCATCCTTTGCCCCCTGGTAATACCAAGGGGCCAAGGCATGAGTGGAACTTGGGTCTCTTTCAATGAATGCTGAATTCTGCTCTTACCACTGGGCTGAGAGTCAGTGGGCAATTGCAGTTATTTTCAAAAACAGTGCTGGAGTATCATGTCCAGTTAGGGTAAAAGTCGTTAGATTCCTGAGAGGACAGCTTCTTCTGTTGTTAGCTCATTGTTCTCCCTCCTTTTTCTGGATAATCTTTCTACTTTTTAAGACTGAACTCAAGCACCTAAAACTCCTTAAACTGGATCCAGCTTTAAATGCTTTCCTCTTATGCTTTAGGAATCAGCGGAGGACAGCTACCTCTGAGAAGGCACAAATTGCTTGCCACCTCTGTAGAAGGAAAGGACTTCACAACTAGCCACAAAGACTTCTTCACCTCCAGTTGCTATCTTGATTGGGCCTCCTCTAATTGCTTTGCCAAAATACCAGAACCTTCAAGTGCCAAACAGAATATGTCTAATGGGATCTGGATCCAAGAAAGTGAAAGTGGGAGGGGATCTTCAGGACTTCCTGATTTTGCCCCACCAAACCTACTCCTCCATCAGTTTAAAAAATATTTAAATACTCACCTTTTGGATTAAAATACCAGTTAAATTCCATACGCTCTTTGACTAAAAATGCAAAAGAAAGAGAGAAAAAAGAAGAAAAGATTTGTGGACTGGAAAAAAGCAACAAAGGCTAAGAAGCCATGTACTCATGTAGCCACCAAGGGATCTGTTACTTGGACCCTCCAGCGCTGGATTTGATGAGCTAACTGTGAAATACCACAAGCCTGAGAACTCTGAATTTTGGGACTTCTACCCAGATGAAAAAAATAACAACTATTTTTTGTTGTTGTTTGTTTGTTTGTAAAATGCCTCTTAAATTATATATTTATTTTATTCTATGTATGTTAATTTATTTAGTTTTTAACAATCTAACAATAATATTTCAAGTGCCTAGACTGTTACTTTGGCGACATCCTGGCCTTCCGCACACCCCCATCATCTGGCTCAATGTCAACTCCTCTGTGGCAAATCTGAGAGGGCTCTGTGACCCATCTATTTCTGAAGATCCCCCAGGGAGAGTTCTGATGGTTGGGATGTAAGAGTTAACTTGGTCAGAGCCACTCTATGAGTTGGACTGCAGTCTTGCCTAGGCATTTTTGTCTACCATTTGTGTTTTTAAAGCCAAAGGTGCTGATGTCACAGTGTAACAGATATCAGTGTTTCCCTGTGTCTTCTCCCTGCCAAATCTCGGAAGAGGTTGGGCATCCATGCCTGTAGCTTTTCTGATACCCCCTTCCCCACCCACCCACCCACAGAGTGGGTGCCCGCTCTCCCTTGTGTCAAGACATTTCTCCTACCACTCCTGCCATTCTTCTGGTGCTACTCTGTGCAGGGGTCAGTGCAGCAGAGGATAGTCTGGAAAAAGTGTTAGCGCAGAAAATTGCTGAGGAGGAATAGGGAGTTTAACTGTTCTTGATAGTTGGTTAACTCCCAATTGCTAAGGAAAAGATTAGAAGTGGGGGAAACTTCCCATCACCAAAACTACCAAGGAATGTTGTTCTTTTCTGGAAGTTTTTGGTACCATTTTTGAACTGTTACAACCTGTATTTCCAAACCTGGTTCATATTTATACTTTGCAATCCAAATAAAGATAACCCTTTCTCCATAGTCTGCTTGTTTTTTAATTAATTAATTTTTTGAGACATTGTCTTACTATGTAGCCCAGGCTGGAATGGACTCACTGTGTAGGCCAGGCTGACCTCAAATTTGCAGTGATCCTCCTGCCTCAGCCTCCTGAGTGCTGGAATTATAGGTATGCACCACCACACCCAGTTAATAGTCTGCTTGTTTTTAACTGGGAACTGGTTTAATGTGGCTCTTTCCTAAGCCCTCTCTTGATGTTAGGCTCTGCATCAAGCATGTTTATATATACTATCTCAGTATTCCAAATAACTATTGAAGATACTTTATTTTTCAGAAGTGGAAATTGAATTTTGAGCAGATATAACTACCTGAGTATACACAGTATTCTCAAGGATACACAATGACACAGAATACACAGCATGAAGAAACACTGTAACTCTAGTAATTTTGTCTTAATGTGTAACACCTTATTACCTCTAAGATAAGAAAGAATAGACCTTTGATATTTGAAGTGTGGCGGGCTATAGCCAGCAAAGACACACTCATTCACAATCAACAGGCACTGGACTCAAGATCTAGTCCTGTGCTGTGTACAAGTAAGCAGGTATCATTCTCTTCTCATGATCCATTAGTCAATCCATCAGCAAATCTTGTCAGTAGTATCATTAGAACACATGCAATACACTCATTTTCCCTGCTACTACTATCACCTAGTCCAGTGCAACATCCCTCATGTCTGGACTCATGACAGCCTCCTATCTTCCTAGTTGCATCTTGCTTCCAGATAGCCTTTTCCCAACATGATAGCCAGAGTGAAAGTTTAAAATATAATTCATATTATGAATAGCTCAGTGATAGACTTGCTTACTTATCATATAAGAGGTCCTGAATTTGATCTCTAGCATCATATACACAAAAATATAATTCAAGTCTTATTTGTTTGATAGGCCTTCCCTTACATTACAGTCCTCCCTCACCCCATTCTTAGTCTGAGTGCTTTATATTTCCTTTTAGCTCTAATCACCAGTGACATATTCCTATTCATTTTTTGTCCATCTGCTCCTGCTAGAATGTTAGCTACATGAGGACAAGAGTATGTTCATTGCTCTAGTCCCAGATTCTCCTTTTTCTCTTTCTCCTCCTTCTTTTCCTATTCCTTCTCTTTCTTCTCTTTTTCTTCCTCCTCCTCCTCCTTTTTCCTCCTCCTCCTCCTCTTTCTCTTTTTTTTTGTTCATTTTTTTTTGAGACAGTCTCACAATATAATTCAGATTTCCTTGAACTCACTATATACCCCAGGCTGACCTCAAACTCATGGCAATCCATCCTCGTTCTCCTGAGTGCTGAGATTACAGGTAAGTGCCACCTTACCCAGCTCCAGATTCTTAAACAATATAATTGAGTTGGGCATTCAATATTTATCAAATGAATATAAGAATTAAAATTCAACCCGAGCATAATGGCACATGTCTGTAATCCCAGCACATGGGAGATTGAGGCAAGAGGATTGCTTCAAGTTCAAGGCCACCCTGGGATACATAGTGAATTCAAGGCCAGGCAAACTACATAACAAGACCCTGTCTCAAAAAAACAAAAACTAGTGCCCCCCTACACACACACACACACACACACACACACGCCACACACACACACACACAAATTAACATTCTATACAGGTGGGCAAGTGGGCAAATGAAAATGGATGGGATTGTAGAGAGGCTTTTGTTGGGGAGGGTGGACTAGATAACAGGATGAAAGTGGAAACTGGGCCTTATCACATGAATTGGTGTCCTGAGTGTACTGGACATCATGAGGGCCATTGGGAGGCCATTGGACAAGAGCCTTTGGGCGGCCTCCTCCTCATCACCCTTTTTTCTTGAAGAGGTTACAACACTAAAGTTTCTTCAGGGGCCCACACAGACATCGTGTATGTCTTTTAACTATCCTCTTAAAACTTTGGGTGTAACTGCCAAAACTGAGCACACGAATACCCTATAACCATGCAGTTGCACTTCTGGACATACACACAAAAGAAATACCTTTGTTGCCAAAAGGTGTACATAAGAGTGACCTTGGCACTACTAATAATGACTAAAAATTGGAAATTATCCAAGTACCCACCAGTAGCTGATTATGAAATGAATAAACAGGGGCTGGGGATTTAGCTCAGCGGCCTAAGTGCCTGCCTTGCAAACGCGCAGTCATGAGTTCGATCCCCAGTACCGATAAAAAAAATGAATAAACAAACTGCTATATCAACACAATGAAGTATTAAATAGCAATATAGATGAATCTCAAAACATTTCTGAGCGAAAGAAGCCAGCCAAAAATGAGTCCCTATTGTGTGGGTCCATTTATATAAAACTTAAAGGCTATTAAAACTATTAATTTATGGTGAAAGAAGTCAGCAAAGAGATCACTGTTTGGATTGGTGATGGCTGGAAATAGGCAGAGGTGGGACTTCTGGTATACTGGTAATTTTGCCATGCTCTGGCTGCAGTTACATAGGTATATTCACTTTGAGAAAATTCACCAAGTTTGATTCGTACATTATTCAGTGTTATGCAATGTATATAATAACAAGGGAATAGGGACTCTTTGCTATTGAATTGTAGGTGATTCTATAAAAAAAACCAATGTCTGACTTTAGTAATAGATAGTAAGGGTGTCAGAAACAAGTGCGGAGTGTTGAGTTTAACTCTTTGTGAAGTTCCCTTTGCTGTTGCAAGTTTCCATCTCAGGTCTTTACACTAGGCTGGACTTTGCTGGTCAAGCTCTGTTTCTCCAGTAATGTTTCCCGCAGACTAAGGGCTTCTTGTCTTTCAGCTGCTTTCACCTACTGTCTCTGATGCTGATGAGAGTTCCCACTGGAGGTCCTTTGGGTTTCTTTCTGGTTGATATGGTAGCCTTTGGAGCTTCTGAATCTGTAGCCACTACTCAAGATTGACTGTCAAAGAAAGTAGCCACCTATCCTCTGAAAAGCATCTGTCTTTTCTCCATGGGCTTTTTTTTCAGGCTCCTTTGAGATACTTTCTTTTATAGTATATTGGTCATAATAATCGTGATTAGGTTTATGGGCTTTTTTCCTCTCTTTATTTTTTAGTAGCATGTTTGTAGTTCATGATGATTACACTATAGGGAGTTGGTACATGTACATAACATCTTAATTCTTTTTCCATTCCCTTCCCCTTTCTCCTACTTTTTGCCATTTTCTGATTGCCTTCTCATTTGAGAAAGATCTCCCTTCTTCCTATTATCTATCTTTTATTTTGCTCTGTATTTATATTTTGGGTTTTTCACATAAGAGAAATCATGTGATATTTAAGCTTGTGTCTGATTTACTTCCACTTAACATTATGGTTACAAGGTAAAACACTGTTTTATAATTTTAAATGGTTATACATCTTTGACTGTAAAGTGATGTCAATGAGCAACTGAATAAAACCAAACTAGACTGAGAGTCACTAGTACATCTAGGTGTAGATAATCTGTATGTTTTTATTTTATCTTATTTTATTTGGTACAGGGATTGAACTCATGACCTCATGTTTGCCGGAAAGGCGCTTATGTTGCTAAGCTAAATCCCAAGCCCACTTTATTACCAAAAACAAAACCAGATCACATTTTAAAACTTTAAAAGTTTATTATGCATACAAAAGAATAGTTCTGTATAAGTAATAAAAAGCAATTTACTGGGAAGGACAGAAAAACTGGCTGAGAGACCTAACCCAAATTAAGAGTTCACCCTGTTCCCTCAGACAACAGTTTTGCTGTGATACTTCCATACTTCATAAATGTTTGAAATTTTTAGAATTAAAATAAGATACTTAAGACAGTAGCTAAACAAAAATTTAACTTAAGCAAAAAGAAACTAAGCAGGGAAACAGATTTCTCTGAGATCTTTCTATTCTGAATATGCTAGGATTTCAAAAACCCATCACAAATCCCTTCACTATCAGTTCATTTTTTTTTAGTGGGGTGGGTACCTGGGTTCAAACTCATGACCTTCTGCTTGCCAGGCAGGCACTTGTGTTGCTGAACTAAATACCCAGCCCCCTCTACTGTAGTTCTAAAGAACAAAAAAATCAGTGCTGGGGGATCCCCACTCTGAAGCCTCCACAGATAAGAGCACACAGAGCACTGTGGTTGTGTGATAAGGACTTGGAAGTGAAGGTCATTTTTTTTTTTTTGGTACCAGGGATTGAACTCATGACCTTGTGCTTACCAGGTAGGCACTTATGCCACTGAGCTATATCCCCAGCCCTGAAGGTCACTTTTTAACAGATCTCCAGCAAATATTTCAAATAAAACAAGGTATTAATATTTAAAATAGGGCCTCACATATAATTTGAACAACTACCACTTATCTCTGGCATTCTCTTGGCAGTGTCAAGTATCTGCATAAGTTCTAAAGGGGCTGGGGCATCTCACAGTACCTCTATGGTTCAGGCACTTGTACCCACATGATTAGGTTTATAAATTTTTTTTTTCCTTACAGTGCTAAGAATAGAAGCCAGGGCTTGAACATGTTAGGCAAGTAATCTACCACTGAGGCATATCCCCAACCTGGAATAATAAATCCTTAATATTCATGAAGTACTCACTACATATAAACTTTAGTCTGCACACTTTGCAGGCACTATTTCATTTACAACTCAAACAACTGTGTTGTAGGGGGAAAAATTGAGATGAAGAAATGTTAGGTGATATACTCACACTTAAGGGGATAAAAGCAGGATGTGAACCTAACTCTTAAGCCTGTTCTCTAACCACTAAGCACATATATTCAAATGAGTTTTCTGGGCCAGAATGGTTTTCTCTACTTCCCATATCTGAAAATAACATAGTGAAAAAAATCATATAATGAAGATTTAGAGTGCAATCTTTTAGAGCTCAAGAGTTTCTTCTCCTGCCCCCAGTTTACAAATTCATGAAAAATGCCCCAAAGTAGTTTATGGGACAGAACACAAGGGACAGGCATGCAGGCTGAACCAAACTTGGGCTGGAGTCCAGGCTCCACGTTTACTTGGGAAACACCTTCATACATGATACCTAGCCTCTGTGAATTTGTCTCCCTGTCTATAAAATAGACATAATAAAAATATCTACTTTGCAGCTAGGGATATGGTAGAGCACTTGCCTACTATGTACAAGGCCCTGGGATCTATATCTAGCATTGGAAAAAAAATTTTTAATTAAGAAAAATAAAAATTTCATCTTTAAAGAGTTGCAAAAACTGTATGTATGAGTAAAGTGCCTGGTTCTGGCTCAGCCATGTGCTACATAATCTGTAAATGTTGGTTACCTCAAGTGGCCTGTCCAAGAAGCTAATTTGTAGCTGTGCATGGTAGAGCATACCTGTAATTCCAGCACTCGGGAGGCTGAAGCAGAAGGATCACCACACGTTCAAGGCCAGCCTGAACTGCATGTGGCGACCCTGTCTCAAAAAAAAAAAAAAAAAGAAAAAAGAAAAAGAAAAGCTAATTAGCACTGTAAGAGTTGAAACTCAGCCTCTGATGGCCAGTTCACAATTCTTTCCTTAGAAGCACACTAGACTTTTCAATCACTTTTTCACACTTTATTGTCAACTTCAGTATAAAAGTGGCCCTAAAGGGTCTTAATAAGTATCTGTGGATTTAAGCAACCATGGAACAGAAACTCTGTCCAAATATATCACTTTAAATGGCTGGCCTGAAACTCTTCCCTTTGTCAACAATGCCTGAAATTCCAGCTTCCTGTTAGAGAATGCTGATACTCCTGGGAATAGCTATGAGTTAAAAGTCAGGCATTCTTTGGTGGTGTAATTCATTTTCGCTTCATTCACTCAGCAAATGCTTGTGGAGACTTCGTTACCACCTTCCAAATGAGATCCAGCTCTGAAGGAGAGGGCATTTATTTTCATGTAGTGAGGATGTGAGGTGGATGGGGGAGGGAACGAAGAAAAGTCATTTTGGAGAAAGGACATTCATTTATCCATTCATAAAAGTTGAGTAGGCACTTAAAAGGTGCCAAGTGCTATTCTTATTACTGGAGCATCAGTTACTTTCGGTGAAATGCGCTACATTTGTAAGTGAAGAATGAAAGTAATTTCAGAAATAAGTAACACTCACACATACTTCAGTGACATGCTGTCAGCAGGGACAGAACATAGGGAGTTCAAGAAATGTCTGCGGAGGTAGCATCTGACTTGAGACAAGCAGGGATTAGGCGTGTGGAGACCCTGAGACAAAAATAAGTTTAGTATGTATGGGGCAGCAAGGGGCCCCTGCAGCTGGAGCATGGTCATCAGAGCTTGAGAGGGAGGTGAGGGAAAGAGCATATGGAGCCTCATAGAGCATGGTTAACAATGGAGAAGACAGTGGATATTCTGAGCAGGGGAGTGCTATGATTTGATTTATGTTTCAGAAATATGACTGCAGGATGCAGAATAAGGGTTTTAGGGAGCACAGTGGAAGAAGAGCAGTTAGTTAGGAGACCATACTCATTTAGACAAGAGGCTGGAATATGGAGGTAATAGAGGAGGCAGTGAGAAATGGTCAGATTCAGGATCTGTTTTGGAGGCATCACCTCTCAGATGATTGAATGTGGGTGTGTGTTGGGGAGGAGGATGTTTTGGTGTGGTGGTGCATGTCTGTAATCCTAGCACTTGAGAGGCAGGAAGATCACCATGATTAGAGCCCAGCCTGTGCTATATAAAAGAGTTCAATGCAATTCTATACTACCTGGTAAGATTCTGTCTCAATAAAGGAAGAAAAAGAAAGAAAGAGAGAAAGAGAGAAAGAAAGAAAGAAAGAAAGAAAGAAAGAAAGAAAGAAAGAAAGAAAGAAAAGAAGAAAGAGAGAGACAAGGATGTCTTCTTGAGTTTTAGCATGAATAACTATGTAAACAATGGTTCTTTTAATCAATATAGGAAGAAATGTAGGGGGAAGTGTTCAAGGGGCCAAGAAATTAAAGGATTCTTTTGTGGACATGCTAAATTTATGTGGGTGAAAGTGGACACTACAAAGAGGACAGAGTATGAAGAGGATGCAGGTAGGAGATAAAAGCAGAAAAGGCACTCCCCTCCTCCTGAAAACAGGAAAAAAAAAAAAGTAAAGGCAACTGAACTTTGTATGATGTTTCAAAGCTTTAAAGTATATTTCTCTTACAGGATCTTATTTAATCTTCATATGCCCCAGGGAGGTGATAGCATTAATAGCCTCTGATTTATGACCAAGGACCCTGAGGCCCAGAGCAGAGTAGTAACTTGCACTAACTAGGCTACTATTAAGTAATGCAATTTGCTTAATGCTGACCTTGCTCAGGATCTTCAGGGACTGTACTCCTGTCCTGGCCACTCTTCTCCAGACAGGAGAGGACCAAAGCTATGTGATTTCCTCCTTGCTGTGGTAAGGTGCTCAGGCCAGGTCTCCAGGGAACAGGCCAACTTAATCTAAGAACAGAGGAGGAAGTTAGAATTGCCCCTTCCCATGGTTGGTTTCCGGAGAGTCCAGCCACCACCAAATTAATGTAATTTGGAGATTGCTGTGGTTTGGTTTCTGTTTTTGAACTTTTAACATTGTACATTTTTTCATGATTGCCCTCTTGATTGATGGAGAACAGGGACTTCTTAGCTCACTGCCACCCACACAGCTGTGAAGGAAGCCAGCTGCCCTCTTGCTTTTCAGAGAACACCCCTTCTTCCTCTTCTCTCTCTTTCTCTCCCTGTCTCTCTCCCTGCCCCTCTCTCTCATTTCAGGAAAAGGGCTCCTTTCAGGCTGCAGTTAGTGGATCAGAGTGTGTGTGGGAGGCTTTGCAAAGACATATGATGTAGGTGTAGGAACCAGGCAGATGGGAGGAATTAAGTTACCCCCCCACCCTCCTTATTTCCTTGCCCAACCTAGAAGTCACTGGGGTGGTTTGCTTATTAAGAGGAGTTAGTCTTATTTTCTACCCCTTTGCTTTTAACAGTAAATTGCTTGACTTCAATGAGAGTGCAACAGAAGGAAGAAGCTACCAGCTGGCTCTTCCTTCATGCCTCTAGTGAGTGGGCTAAGGGTGGCTATGGAAACCATACACACATCCAAGGGTCTCTAGGAAGGCCTGACTCCTCTTTTCCCCATGCTCCTTGATGTATGTGTTGGGGCTTTGGAAAATACCATGTTCAGTAAAGGGGGCCAAATCAGGTGTATTTAAGAAGCAAGTGCCTGCCTGAGAAATCTGACCTAAGCTCAATTCTAGAGGTGTGTCCTTCTCCAGATGTGTCTTTTGACACCTTTCAGGGAATGTCTACCACCCATCTCCAATCTCAACTAGACTGGCCCCTCTTCCTCTTATTCCCACATTATCCATTCCTGGATAGTGCAAGGAAGATTGGTGCTGTTTCCACAGCAGCTTTGGTGTTCCTCTCCTATCACTTCAATCCCACTGTGTACTATCATTGTATGTCTGCTCATTCATTTCTCCTGTCATGCATTCTTGGAGGTCATGGACCACATCTTTTTGCTGCTTTGCATTCCCACATCCAATCTAGTCTGTAAGACATGATAGGTGCTCACTAAATCTTTGCTACATGCATGAATGAACAGACAAACGAATGCATGAATAAATTAATGAATGAAAAGGACTGGCTAAAAATTCAGTTTCTGGATCAGACAGACCTGTGTTCAAATCTTTTTTTTTTTTTTTTTTTGTACCGGGGATTGAACTCATGACCTAGGGCTTGCCAGGCAGATGCTTACACCACTGAGCTAAATCCTCAGCCTCTGTGTTCAAATCTTAACCATGCCATTTACTAGTTATTTAATGATGTTGGACAAATTATCTAACCTCTCCAAGCCTTAGTTTTTTTTTTCCACTAGGGTTTTTATGGATATTACAATGTGCCATAAAGCCTGATGAAGTAAATACTCAATACATAATAGCTATTACTATTGTTAACAAGCTCTGACATCTAATCCTGTGCCAATTTTTACTCTCATGGGTCTTGTTCTCATACCTCTATTTCTAGATTCATTGCTCAGTCGAGTCCTTTCTAGACTTAAGACTTGGCCTGCAGGGTTGTCCCAGTGGGCACAAATTGGGGTCAGGATATATAACTGAGCATAACATGAGCTTTTCTGACAAGGGGAAATTGTGACAGGGCCCTGCCTAAACAGGTCAGCTGCTACCCCCATTGTCTCAGCCCTTTTCTGCTGGCACTGTCTTCAGGAAAATAGGAACAGTGCTGCATTTAAGGTACCCAGATGACAGACCCATCAAATATGTGACCTTTTCCTGGAAGCCTGGTTTCCATGGTGAGCAAGGCTTTACGCTCTTTATCAAACCACGCTCTGTGACTCTCAGTCTGCCTGGAATGTGATGGCAATGGCCCCAGCAACTGGGTGGGGACATCTGCCCATGGGCTGCCCCTTTAACATATCCAGGATGGAGGAGGGGTTGAGATAGCCCTGTAGGCTGTCTGATGCCATACTAACCCTCCAACTGGAAAGAAGTTGCATGGAGGCCTGACACTGTCCACTTCACTCCTATTGCATACACATGTGTGCGCACGTGCACACACACACACACACACACACACACACATTTAATGGCTAGTGGCCAATTAACTGCCAGTCTGGGTAGAAAGAAGGGGCCTCTTTCTGTGCACCCTCATCTTAGGCAGAGGCCTCTGACCCCGTCTACCTCATCTTTGGCAGCCAGGGCTGGGACAGAGTGCTTGCCTCCTGGACTTGGGCAGAGCATTTATTCAGCCCAGCCTCTGCAGCTGCCAGAACAGGAGCTGAATGCCCAGTGCATCTGCCAAAGCTTGCTAACTTCTTTCTTCTTTCTTTGAGCTATGCAAACGGAGGCTGCTGAGGAATGTAGTAACTACCCTCCCTGCCTCCCTCCTCCTTCCAGGGCTTGTACTCCCTCAACCCCCACACTGGAGTCACATTAGAAAAATGCAAGGGAAGAAAGAAATCCCCCAATGTGTCATGATATTACATTTCCGCCTGGTGTTCAGAAATAAGAAAACTGTTCCCTCCACCCCGAGGGTGGCGGGGGTGGCAGGAGTAGTGTGGTCATAGCCAGAGCTTTGTGAGTATCACATCCATACCTCCCTGGGGCAGATCACCTGCTCCCTTGGGATTATGTTTCCTCATTAATAAGTGGAGGTGAATTATACTGACTCAGACTGCAGAGACACTGAAAATTAACCGGGAACACAAAGAGCACTGATATTCCTAGAAGTGCCAAGGAGTGCTACGTTGCTCATTCATTCATTCATTTATTTATGTGGCACCGGGGATTGAATCTGAGGCCAGCTCCCATATTCTTTTTTTTTTTTTTAATTTGAAGCACGGTCTTGCTAAATCATAAACTGTCCAAGCTGGACTTGAACTTGTGCTTTTCCTGTATCAGCCTCCCAGAGGGCTGGAATTACAGGCATAGGCCACTATACCCAGGTCACATCACAACTATAAGTTG
Source organism: Hydrochoerus hydrochaeris (assembly GCA_004027455.1). Lineage (NCBI taxonomy): Eukaryota > Metazoa > Chordata > Mammalia > Rodentia > Hydrochaeridae > Hydrochoerus > Hydrochoerus hydrochaeris. The sequence goes on from PVLA01004493.1 coordinate 103,734, forward strand.
GTAATTCCTGAACTAGTTCACTGTTCACATGTAGTCATTTAACAAGTGGCCACTGATTCCTGCCTTGTTATAGAAACTAAGAACACTATCTTGAACAGGATCCAGGCTCTGTCTTCTAACAGGAAAGACAGAAAAAAGTCACAGCAATCAAATGTCAAGAGAGTTATGATGGGCAATAGAAATTTTCAGATCCAGCGGTCAAAGAGGTCAGTTTTCTGAGGAAGTGAAATTCAACCTAAGATTTGACTATCAGCTGTGGTCCAAATGAAGAAGTCAGAAGTAGTCTACACTGAGGGAACTGCCAGAGTCAGAGAAAGGATGATGTGAATGAGGAACAATGTGCTTGATGTGACTGGTGTGACTAGTGTAGACAGCTGGGTGAGGGTCAGCAGAAGAAGATGCAAAAGGAGGCTGGGCCAGATCACGCAAGGCCCTCATGGCTGTGCCAAAGAATTTGAATGGATGGTAAGGGCAATGGGCAGTCAGCCCAGAGTGAGCATGGGGAGGAGGTGGCATGAGCAGATCTACTTTTAGGTAGCTGATTCAGACTGGAGAATGGACTGGAGGAGTAACCATAGCAGTGGAGAAGGGAAGCACATGAATTCAAGAGGTAATGTGCAAGATAAGAAAAAGGAGAATGAATCAAGAATGACCCTGAGTTTTATTTGGGTTTGCATGCCTGGGCGGAATGTGATGCCATCCACAGAGGTGGCCACATGGAAGCAGGAGAAGCTGTAGAAGACTGAAAATAGCAGACCAGTTTTGGTCTGCAGAGATGACCACCATGCCACTGGGGATGTCAGGGCACCACAATAAGAGCTAAGTATGGGCTCTGTCCTGGAGAGGTGTCACTGACTTGTGGAGGACAAGGAAGGGAATAGTTACAATACTATTGGCTGCTGTAAAAGAAAGTTCTTAGCTTCAGTAGCCTTTCTCACTCAGGTAAAGTCCAAAAAGGTGCTCCTAGTAAGTGAGAGGCTTTTCTCCAAATAGTTGCTCAGGGGCTCAAGTCTTTTTACCTATGTCTTTTCCAACTTTAATCTAAAACTTCAAGGTCACTGTGATGGGGAAAGGGCACAGAGGGTCACACCTATAGGCGATTCTCACTTCTGTCCCCAGTCTACTGAAAATCTCACCGTGATGTCATACCTAACTACAGGAAAAGTTGAAAAATGCATTGTAGATCAGTGTCCATGAGGGTGAGGAGTGAGTTTGACAACAAGGCAGCCCACTTCTGGCACAAGAGTGGAAGAAGAAGATCCATTTATCCCCATTCTTAGGTGCCTACACACACAAGGCAAAAGGAAAGGAAGATAAGCCACCTCTTCTTTTTCTTTCCTTCTTTCTTTCTTTCTTTCTTTCTTTCTTTCTTTCTTTCTTTCTTCCTTTCTTTCTTCCTTTCTTTCTTCTTTTCTGCTTTCTTCCTTTTTCTTTCTTGCTTTCTTGCTTGTTCGCTTGCTTTCTTGCTTTCTTTCACAACCTCGCACTTGCTAGGCAGGTGCTTAACTTCCCCATGTTTCTCCTCCCTTCTTAGAGTCCACTGGAAAGGAAAGGGCCCCCAGCCATTTTTGTGCCTTCTGTAAGTTGAACAGACCCTTTGGAGGTGATTGAGAAGTAATCACATTCACCGACACTAGTCCCCTCTGCTCCTCCCTGAGATTGGTTGCCATTCACCCTGTCTTCACTTCCCTTTTCCAACTGTGTATCTGGTATGTGTTGGGTACAACATCTAGTACTACAAATGCTGAACAAGTCAGGGGTCCCTATACTATTGTTTATTGTCTGACTCACTTGGATGTAAGTTTCAAACTAGAGTTAAGTTTCAAAAATAGAGTCTCCCTCTTATCTCGCCTACCATTATATCCTTAGTGCTCAGATCATCTAGAACAAAGGAGGACCTGTGGGGTGAGGGATTGTCAGATAAATGAATGATTGAATGAAAGGCCTTGGGGGATTTGCATCTGTCATGAGTGCTATGAAAGGGAAGGAACACAGTAGTAGGAGAATACACTTAAGCATGGTGTTGCTTCTTTTCTTTCATTCCCTCCCTTCAACCCCTCCTCCCCTCTTTATTTACAAAAATTTTGTTATGTTTCTCCTATTTTTTCTTGTTCCTTCTTTACTTTTCCCTCTCCCCTTCCTTGTTCCCCTTTTCATTTGAACATTTTCTTCCTATTTCCCAATACCTATTATGTGTTTAGGTCCTTATTTATACTTTCAGTATCTAACACCAGAGAAACCATGTGATATTAAAACATTTATTTCACCTAGGAAATAAACCTAGTGCCTTGCACAGAGCTACATCCCTAGCCTTTTTTAAAGTTATTTTTTAAATTTAGAGGCAAGGTCTTACCAAGTCTTCAAGTTACCTATGCCGGGCTTAAACTTGTGATCTTTCTGTTTCAACCTCCCAGTAACAAACATGTGCCACCATAACTGACTGGGAAGAAAGTTTTACTCTCAGAGTTACAGAATAAGTCAGAAGGCCAAGTATAAAAAAGCATAAAAAAAGAAAGGATGAGCAATTCATTGTGGCTGGAGCTTCGAGGGGCTAGCAGGACTAATGTAACAGGACACACAAAAAACAGGCAGGCACCAGACTGCATATGGTCTGACCGGTAGGACATTGCATTGCTCAGTAGCTTCTTTGACATGCAGCCATTATATTTCACATTATTGTTCAAAGAGGATTTTTAAAAATTTTATTAGTGATTCTTGTTTCATACCTAAATACTATTTAAATGGCATTATAGGACCCAGGAACTCAAAATTAAAAGGGTCCCATCTGCCTGACTGTACTTCTTAGGCAGAGAGTAGTTTTTCTTTTTAGCAAAACATACACTGAGACATTCTTTCTTGCTCAAGTGAATGGGAAAATGAACCACTGACTCAATTTACACATGGCCTCATTTAATCATCACAACAGACCTGGAGGTTGGCATTATTATCTCCATTGTGGAGGTGAAGAAACTGAGTGTTGAAAGAAATAAGAATCTGTGGTTAGGCTCAAGTGAAGTGCATCTCTTTACATTAGAGATTTTGAGGGTGATGCTCTTCTTATGAAAAAATAACAACTTGGAACTGCTCTGCCAGGCAGAGTATGAGACCAGAATTGCAAAAGTGTCAAAAGTCACAATAGGTGAGATGAAAAGCAGTCAGGAAGTGTTTACCTGGGCCTTCTGGTGTGCTGACACAACATTTCAGAGGAGCAAAATAAGATCCCTGTATTTAAGGGGCTCACAGCCTATGGAGTAGGGAGACACACAGGTGAGAGAGCAGTAGTTTTATTGCAGAATGAAAGTTGTTTCACAATGGCATGGACTGAGAGAAGAGCACAGAAACATTAGTGAAGCTTTTTGTGTGTATCATGCTGAGTAGAACCATGAAGGATGCACAAAAACCAGCAATCTAGATATTGACCCAATCTCTGTTCTCTTAATGTAATCATTCCACCAACAGCTATAAATTGCTTATCATGTGCTAAGCACTAGAGATAAAGTAATGAAAAAATAGTATCCTACTTTAGTCTACTAGAGTAGATAACCACTTAATAAATGACTGCAGAGACCTAAAAAAACAAATAGAACCTCTCTGGAAGAATATAAACATGATAAACCAGATGTAAGTGGCACACACTGGAATTCCAGTGTTGAGAGAGGCTGAAGCAGAAGAATCTCAAGTTCAGGTTGCACCTAGAAAATTAAAAGAAAAAAAAAAAAGACTGGGGGATGTAGCTCAGTGTCAAGGCACAATAGGTGCTTCTGGAAAGACAAACTGAAAATCAGAGGACCAAGGGTAAGAAGCTAATTTTTTTCCTAGGATACCTGTTGTTATGGCTTGTATCTGGATGCTCCCTCAAGCTTCCTCTGGTCATAGGTGGGGCTTTTTGGAGATGGTGGAGATTAGGGGTATGGTGCTGGGATTGAGGTGCCTCCCAACCCTGGCTATGAGTGGCACTAATCTATAGGCTTATGGCCTGGACAGAATATAAAGGGACAAAAAGAAGCTGCTGCTGCTTCATTACTTTGCCATTTTGCTGCCTTCTGCATGCCATGAATTGTTTTTCCTCTATGATGCACTTCTTCCTGCTACTTTACCTTGGAACCAGCTGACTATGGATTGAAACCTCTACAAACTGTGAGCTGAAATAAACCTTCTCTACTTTAATTTTGGGTGTTAGTATTTTGTCTCACCAACAAGAAAAGTAACTAAGACAGATTATAGTATCACAGAAATGGGGTGATTGCTTTAACTGTATCTTGACCACATGGCTCAGGAGCCTTTGTAACTGGCTTGTAAAAAGACTTTGAAAAGGTTTGGAGTTGCTGGCTGACATGGCCCTGGAATGCTTTAAGCTGTATTTTATGGAAGATTCTGGTCAGAGCTCAGAAGGCCAGAATGCTGATAAAAATCCTGCCAGTAAAGACCAGGCTCAGGACAATTTTGCTGGGAAGAACTCCATTGGCTCTTCGATTCCAAGAACATGTGTGTTATCCTTTGACAGAAAATTTGTCTGCATCTCGCTTATGTCCAGAAACTTTGCCTGCAGCTAAGATTAAAGGCAATGCACTAATTAATGTTGTGGAAGAAATTTCAAGGCAGTTTTATGTTGAGGTAGTGGCATGGCTACTGTTCGAGGTTTTTACCCAGATGTATGTTGTTGAGAATCAATCAAAGAGCCCAGAAGGATTATTTAAAACACTTTGAAGGCTGGGAGTGGTAGTGCATGCCTATAATCCCAGCACTCAGGGGGTTGAGGCTGGAGGACCACTCTGAGTTGGAGGCCGATTTGGGCTATGAAGTGAGTTCAAGGCCACTCTGAACCACACAGTCTCAAAAAGACAAAACAAACAAATAAATAAGTAATATGAGTTTGGATAGAATGGAAGTTCAAAGACAGAGAGCAGAAGAGAAGTTGGTTGCTGAGAAGGAACAGGACAATAGAAATGATGGCCTGAGGACATCACAAGAATCAGCAGGATGCCACCCTTTGCAGTCTCAAAGTTGCAAAAGTGAAAGACTTTGCTTTGCTTTGAGACCCAGAGCACCACATTCCAGAATGATGGCAGCCTAGGGAATTTCTTCCTCAGGATTGGGTTCAGAGTGCTTAATAATCCAGGCACTTGACCCCTACATCCTAGAGAGAAAGAAACTTGGTCACTACTCCAGCTGTGGCAAACTTTAGCATCATCCACATGGTGCTGGTTTTAGGTGCATGCAGAAAGGAAGAGTTGTGGGGTTGGGAAGGCTTCCAACCAGATTTCAGAAGGCCTGGGAGCCCAGGCAGTGTGGCTTTGTGAGGACAGTGCATGAAGTTGTAAATGTGAAGCTGAAGGAGACCCCAGAAGATTAGAGAAGCCAGGAGCATGAATTGTCTCTAAGGAAATCTTCAAAGAGTGAGCAAAGACAGCCAAAGAAAGAAGCCATGGGAGTTACAAACACCAGAAGTACTCTAGGGGCAGAGGTTTTTTTTTTGTTGTTGTTTTTGTTTTGTTTTGTACCAAGGATGGAATTCACGACCCTTATGCCACTGAGCTAAATCTCTGGGCTTTTTTTTTTTTCTTTTTTTTGAAAGAATCTCACTTTGTAGTGAAGACTGGCCATGAACCCACTACATATCCCAGGTTGGCCTGGAACTCATGGCAACACTCTTGCCTCAGCCTTTTGAGTGCTGGGATTGCAGGAATACTCCACCACACCTGGCTATAGTTTTTTTTTTTTTTTTTTTTTGCAAGAATACTTTTTAAAGCAAGAATACACTTGTGTAGCTGAGGTAGAACAATCACTTTTGAGGCCAGCATGGGCCACCCTTAACTACATAGCAAGACCCTGTCTCAAAAACAAGACAAAACAAAAACCCCAAAACAAAAACCCCAAAGACACACACATACCCACATGTAAAACAAGAATATTCTTGGTATGTTGTAGAAATCCAAAGGAAACCATTTTATGGAACCACTAACATGAAGACAAAGGTCTTTGTCATCTTCTTGTTCAGTCTGTGAAGTCCAGCACCTGAGCTAGCCAGTAAGGGTGATAATAGAGTGTTTTGTTTACTGCTAGAACAACACCTGGAATTCTGTAAACACAAATTCTTATTGTATACATAGGTGAACAAATTCAACACATGAATAGTTTTTTTTTATAAACTAAAAATGCAAGTATTAGATTTATACTAATGTTCTGCTGCCCAGAAGGTTGTGTATTTACAAAATCTAACAGGAGAGTAGAGCCAGAGAAATCAAGTCTGAGCTAAGCAAGTCAGTGAATGAGTTGATTTGCCAGGATAGAAGCTATTACACATGCAGTGTAACAGAACTATGGCTACTTTCTGAATTCTACTCTTTTTGTGTGTGACAGGAATTAATACATAGTTTAGGCTGGTCTTGAGCTCACTATGTAGCCCAGGCTGCCTCAAACTCACAGTGATCCTCCTGTCTCAGCCTTCCAAGTGCTGGGATTACAAGTGTGTGCCACCATGCTTGGCTGGGCATTTTTGAGATGCTGAGGAAACTATGCTCACACAAATTCAGAAAAACTGTTGCAGGCACATGTTTAACATACACTGGAAAGGATATCCTAGTCATCTTGGTATTTTTTTCAAATTCTGCAGAAACCCAGAATTTCTGCAGATAGATTTGGTCCAAAGGAATATCTTCTCTAAGGTGCTAAACCCTGGAGTTTTTTTTACCCTTTTCTCTTCTGGTACTCTGGGATTGGGGCTCTTTTCAAAATGCACATTCTTAAGTGCAATTAAAGATAAAAAGCTACAAAAAGGAGTCTCATATTGCCAGTACAAATGGAGATTTATAACTCTAAACCTTCTAAACCTTTCTCTTGTTTGAGACTTAGTAGTTTTGCCAGAAAGCACCCGAGAGAGCATAGAAGGAACGTACTGGAACCAAAACAGACATATGGATCAATGGAACAGAATAAAGGATGCAGAAACAACCTTTGACACAATCAGCTATCTGATTTTTCATAAAGGGGCTAAAAGCATATGTTGGATGAAAGATAGTCTCTTAAGCAAATGGTGCTGGGAAAATTGACTATGCACATGCGGAAGACTGAATCTACACCCATATCTCTCACCATGTACCAAACTAAAATAAAACGGGATCAAAGGCTTAAATCTTTTTTTTTTTTTTTTGGTCCTAGGGCTCAAACTCACGACTTCATGCTTGCCAGGCAGACACTTGTGCCATTGAGCTAAATCCCCAGCTGCATTGAGCTAAATCTCCATCCAGCCCTAAATCTTAAAACAAACATTTAACCTGCTGGAAAACAAAACAGAGAAAGCTTTTGAAGATATAGGCATAAGTAAGGACTTTCCAAGCAGAATCCCAATTATATAAGAAATAACATTAAGAATCAACAAGTGGGGCCTGGCATGGTGTTGCATGCTTATAATCCCAGCATTTGGGAGGCTAAGGCAGGAAGATCATTGCTAGTTCAAGGCTAGCCTGGGTTACAAAGTGAGTTTAAACCAGCCTGAACTGAATAGTGTCTGGAAACCCCTGTCACACTCACACACACACACACACACACACACACACCCCACTACCACCACCACCAACAACAAATGGGATTATATCAAATTAAAAAGCTTCTGCCCAGCAAAGGAAACAAGCAACAGAGTGAAGAGACAATCCACAGAACAGGGAAAATGTTTTGCCAACTATTCTTCAAATAAAGGACTAAGGCCAGGCATGGTGGCTGATGCCTATAATCCCAGCACTTGGGAGGCTGAGGCAGGAGGATCATTGTGAGTTCAAGACCAGCCTGGGCTATAAAGTGAGCTCAAGCCCAGCTTGAACTGCATAGTGAGACCCTGTCTCAAAAAGACAAAAAAAAAAAAATAGAGGACTAATAGCTAGGATATATAAAGCACTCAAATAAAATTAGACCCCTTCCCCCAAAATAAAAGATTCACTCAGACTGGGTGTGGTGGTGCACACCTGTAATTCCAATACTTGGGAGGCTCAGGCAGAAGGATCCTTGCAAATATAAATCCAGCCTGTGCTACATGGTGAGTCCGAGGCTAGCTCAAATTAAATAACAAAATCCTATCTCAAAAACAAAACAAAACAATACAAAAGAGAGTCATAAATGGACAACTGAAATGAATAGATATTTTTCTTAAGAACTACAAATGGCCAGTACTAACATGTTCAACATCTTTGACTATTACAGAGATACAAATTAAAGCAACGCTGAGACTCCATCTGACTCTAGGAAGAATGACTTCAAGAAATCAAATTATAACAATGGTAGTGAGGATATAAGGAAAATGGAATCCCTCCACAGTATATTGTTGGTGAGGATGTAAACTAGTGCAACCACTATGGAATCAGTATGGAGATTACTCAAAAAATTAAAACTGAAAATTCCACTTGACCCAGCTATTCCACTTCTAGGTATTTTCCCCAAAATGTCAAAGACATCATATTACAGTGATACATGCATACTCATGTTTATAGCATAATAACTCATACAGCTAAATTCTGGAATTAGACTATCTATCCATCAAAAGATGAATGGATAAAGAAAATGTAGCTTTTAGACACAATAGAATGCTACTCTGCCATAAAGAAGGACAAACTTGAATCCTATGTAGGAAAATGGTTGAGACCATAATGTTAAATGAAATAAATCAGACATACAAGAGTAAATATGGCATGGTTTTCCTTACATGAGAAACTCAAAGTATAAATGAATTAAAGACCAGAATAAAAGATAATAAGAAACAAGGAGAGAGGTCTTTTTCAAATGGGAAGAAGACCAAGAGATGAAGGAAGGGAGAAGGGAGGGGACTATAAAGGGGAAAATTTAAATATGTTATTTACGTGTACCAACTCCCTACATTGAATGTAATCATTGTGTACTGCAAACATGTATTAATAAATATTAAAACTGAAAAAGAGGTTACAGAAAGAAGAAACTCTGGAGGTTAATCCATCTTTTGGATTTTTTTTGTATCGGAGATCAAACTCACAACCTTATGTTTGCCAAGCAGGCACTTAATGCCGCTGAGCTAAACCCCCAGTCTATCATCTTTTGGATTCTAATCATACCTTAGACACTAATTTGTTGAGATTGTGGCAAACCACTGTTGCTCAGTAACTCTCATTTTCCTCAAAGGGATTGGGTGGGCTGGAACTCAAAAGCCTCTTTCAGTTTTTTTAATCTAGGATCCTTTTTTGGAAATTTTATTCAGGATCCTATACTTCAGATAGTAAAACACAATGGAAATATATGGAAATAAATCAATTAGCAGGGTCCCTTGGAGAATTTACCCCTTGTTCTATATCCCCTTCTGCACTCAGATTCTGATGTTCCAGGATAGGTATTCCTGCTAGTGACTTCTTGTATTCTCTATTATTCACTGTGGTTAGAAAAGACAAGAATTTATAAGGCTGTTGAGGGTACTCTCCCACAGCTAGCCAAATTTACCACCTTTTCAAACCCACACAGAGGCAATTGACCTCAGCTGAGGGGACAAAAGGAAGTGGAAACTTCCACCTCTCCTCGCCTGTGGCCACTACGATTGATTTGTCTTTAGTGAAACAGATAGAGTATTTTTATCTTGGGTTTAGTAATGTTGAATGGGACCCTCCATGTCCAATGACCCAAGGATTTCATTGCAAAGCAAGACTGTTTCCTTGAGGTCCCTAACATTACTGAGAGAGAATAAGAACCACAATCATGAAATTTATTTACCTACTAAAATGGAACTGACCTATCCATTAGAAGAGATTCAAAAGTTGAAAATTGGGCAGCTAAACTGCAGTAGATGTCTATTTTTTCTCCTTTGGTAAATGCAGTACTTCTTTTGTAGGTAGGTATATGTCACTCTTTGGGAAAGAAGCCATCTCTCTTTCACTCTATGAACTTTCTGGATGGGCAATGATATTCCTAAACTTCCAGGAATGGCTGTGTGACCTGCACCTGAATAATCAGGGCATTCCACATCTCTGACCAGTGTGCTAGGTTCAGAGACAAGCGTGTGACTCAAGTCAGGCCAAGAAGAGCCAATCCTGGGACTCTTTCTAATGGACGGAAATGGAGCTTCCTATTTTAAGTAACACCTGTTTTACTTACTAGGTATTATATTCACTTATGTTTTAATTTACAAAAGGAACAATTTTAAGCTTCTTTAATTAAAAAAGTCTTTTATTTAAAAACTTTTAGAGTGTTAAAGTGGGTGTTCTGGAGGAAAGCCTTAACCATTTGTCCTCGGTATGCCTCCAAGAGTGGAAAAACATTTCCCTGTGCTATATTTTTGGTGGGTATTTATAAAGTGTGTGTGGCATTTTATCCAGATTTCAACACAACCCTATTGTACTCCTCTTCCTGTTCTAAAGGAAAATGAATTTTTCTGCTTGATGAACTGTGGAAACAGAGGCATAGATTCCCCCTAGACTTTTAGTTTCCTTGACTTTATTCCTTTCCTGTTCTTGGTATGTCTTGGTTCTTGGCTGTCACCTCTTACACTTTTACTTTCCCTAATGAGCAATGTGATAAATAACCCAGGCTTTATTATCCTCTGTTTTCAAGTTTTGTCTCTTATGCAGGTTTAAATCATCAGGACTGATTTCAAATAATAATTTTCTTAAGATTTTTCATAAACAGATTTAATCAGAGGTGGCCAAGTGCCTGGGAAAGCCACCATCAAATCCTGCTGATGACGATTCACTTCCTTTCCTTGAGGAGTTTCCTATGACTATTTCATTTGGTAGGTACAGTAAAAGCACTTTTCCTGCCTGGGCAAGTCCCAGCCCCAAACATACTTTGTCAGATGGAAGGGCTACTCAGAGTTGCTTGGCAAATGTGTCACTTGGGAAGGTTTCCTCTTCATCTCCATTCCTTAGGCCCCCACAGGCCTACTATACAAGTTTACAAATACCCCCACCCTGTACCTTCCTACTCACAGGCAGACTTTTATACAGATTTGCTTTCATAACAAATAAGTGCAAATTCCTCCATTTTTTTCCTGGTTTCTTTTTTTTTTCTTTGTCTTTTTTTTTTCTTCCCACAGTGTGGAGGGGGAGACAGGTATCAAACACAGGGCTTTGTGAATGCTAACCATGTGCTCTATCACTGAACTATGTATATCCTTATCTCCTTGTCCCATTTAAAAAAAAACTGACTTTATTGGTACAATTTAGGTATACATAATGATCATGTTCATCATAGAGAATTTGTACCTGTACATAATACATATTGATTCCACTTTTTTCCCCATTCTCCCCCCTCCCTTTAATCCCTTTCCCTCTTTATTTACAAAGCTTTGTTTCCATTTTATCCTTCTTTTCTCATTTTTTTCTTTTTCCTTCCTTCCTTTCCCCATATCTGCTCCTTAGTTCCCCTTTCCTTTTGAACAATGTCTTCCTATTTCACAATTATTTTTTTGTATACAATTTCTATTACACATTTTGGTTCTTATTTACACTTTCAGTTTCTTACACCAGAGAGACAGTGTGATATTTACACATGTGTGCCCAATTTATTTCATTTAAGAGTATAGTCTCAAAGTTCATTCGTTTAGCCATAAATGCCTCAAGTTTATCCTTCTTTATGGCTGAGTAGTACTCTATTATATTAAAAAACCCACATCTTTTCTATGCATTCATTGCTTGATGGGCATTTGAGCTGTTTTCAAAACTTAGGTATTACAAAATGTGCTGCTATAAACATGGGTTTACATATATTTCTGTGCTATGATGTTTTTTCTTCTTTTGGAAGAATACCAAAAAGGGACATATCTGGATCAAATGGGAACTTGAGTCCTAGTTTTTTGAACAATCTCCATACTGATTTCCACCTTGTCCCATTTTTGAGGATATCACAAAGTGGCCCATTTGGGAGAGAGTCCTAAAAGCCTCAGTTCTGCTTAATTCAACCCAGTACTCTCAGCAGCTTCCTACAGGCTAGATGGTGTACAGTGCCACTGAGCCGTTTTTTCTTACTATCCTTTGGGTGACAGAGAGTTTATAAGTAAAAGGTCTGGAGACATTCAAACAGAATGACAAAGATAGGGAATGTGTGAGACAAAAGTGAAATAAACTAAAGGGAAATGTTCATAATGACTATTATTTTAAAAATCTCATAGTAAATCCTGACAGCACTGTAAAAACTCACTATACATCAATTTGTTTAACCTCACAGTGACCCTGTGAGATAGCTACCACACTGATTCATCCCCATCTTTCATGTGGGAAAATTGAGGTACAGAGAGATAAATTAACTTGTTCAAGGTCATATTTCCTATTGCCAATAAGGCTAGGATTTGAATCTAGGCAATCTGACTCCAGAATTTGATTTTTACTACAACCTCATACTGCCTCTCTCTAAGGCCCTAGGAAGTGTGTGATCAGTCATTTTGTTCTGCCCAAGACTGAAGGCTTTCCTGGAGAGCCATGCTTTCCATGGAAGCATAGAAATAGTCTTGGAAAAACTGTGATGATTGATCACCTTCAGATACAAAGAAAAACCAGGCATGATAGTGTATGCCTGTAATCTTAGTACTCTGGGAGGCTGAAGCAAGGATCACAAGTCCAGCTTGGGAAATTTAGTGAATTAGTGAGAACTTAAATAATAAAGGAATGAAGATTCCCTCATTTTTGAAGGCCTGAACTTTAACTATCAGTAATTTTTAAAAAGCAAAGAAGATTTTTTTCTATTAATTTAAATGATGTAAAATTAGGTGGGATAATGTAGAATTAAGAGAGAACCAACTCAAGAAAGAACAGAATTTATGAAGAACAGAGAACTCTCCTCTTCTTCACCTACCCTAGTTCTGGCTCCTTGGTATCCAGATGGCTGCTCCATCCTCTGACTGTGTTTCTTATGTGCCTTCTGGAAATCATACTCTACAAAGCAGCTATGGTAATGTTCTAGAGTTTGAATATGATTGGCCATTCCTCTACTTACAGCCTCCTCCATTTCTCTCAGTGGGTATTGCAATCCAAATATGGAAATCCTTTTTCCCATCTTTCTTGTGGTCTGAAAAGATTATATTTGCAATCCCTTTGGTATGTTCTTGCAATTCCAGTGAATTAATTTTGATCTGTCACCTCTATTGTAACCCATGGTGAGAATAAAGACCCTAAGACATATTTATAGTTATGGGCAGCCAAGGGGTTTTAAGTGTGGTTTAGATGAGGATTTATGGAATAAAGGCCTAGAGCCAAGGCATTACCCAGCATTTATTAACTTGTGAAGAAGCTAGTGGCTTGAGGATGAGTGACAGTGAGTATGGCAGAAATACTGTTTTTCCAAATCCATTTTATTTCAAGGAGAAAAAGAAAGAAAAAAAGAAGAAGAAAACTAAAACAAAATTTCAAAACTATGGCTGGAATTATGTGAGTCTGTGAGCTAGGCTTAACTAGGATGTTAGAAAGCACCTCTGTAATATGCTGAGGGAAGGGAACGCAGAAAGAGCATTCTGCGTAACTCAATTGGGGTAGCATTTAAATGTTTAGGAGGCTGTTACTTTAGTTTCTGATATGTAAACTTGTGTGCCCTGGGAAGTTGAAGCCTCTCATCTTAAGGCTCAGATCCAGGTGACATTTTTGGAGCTATATGGCTCTGTCATCTCACTGTGCGCAACTACTTATAGGGAGACACCATGTAAGGAAAGAGGGAACTGTCAGTTGATTTCAAAGATTACATATCAGTACTTCAGCTAGCCCTTTTTACAATGCTTAGAGCTAATTAAAGGGAGAAAAAATAGCTTAGCCAGCTCTGTACATATCAGTACGTGGAAATAGGGCTTGGTTTAACTAATGCAGAGGTGATTGTTCTGTATTTAAGGAGAGCCATTCACATGGTCTTCTACAGTGTGCTCCTTTGCTCTTGCTGTACCACACAATTTGCATTTCCCTGAAAGCACCCATCTTTCTTTTGCCTTTGTCTTGGTATCTTTTCTAGGAAAACACTTTCTCCTTTGTCTGCTACAAATATTTTATATTTATGTAAGATTCCTGGGTTGGTCTAGGGATGAGCCAGGCTCTGAGTTTGAGCTCTAGCATGAAAAATAAAAAAGAAAGAAAAGAAGAAAGGGAGGGAAGAAGGAAGACTCAGGTTATAAACGCCTTCCCCTATGCAGTTCCAGTTCCTGGAATCTGAAGAGTTTTCCTCATTTTTACTCTGAATTGACCTTTTATTGATCTGTAGGTCTGTGACACTTAACACATAACAACAATTAATGTTGAGTGATGCAACTATATGCCAATAACCTTGCATATGTTATCTCATTCCTCATGAAAACTATGAGATAGATTCTAGCATTATCCTCATTTTACAGTAGAAGAGTCTGAAACTGTGAGAAATTAAACAATTTTCCTTGCATCTTTCAGCTAGTAATAGTAAAAATGAGATGTGAAATGAGGATGTCAGATTCCAAGGCTCATACTTTCAACCACTCTGCTAAACTTCCTCTCAAAGGGTCTATCTATCTCACAAAGTATAAAGATCAAATGACATGAGGAGTGGAAGTGGCTTTGTCACCTGAAAACTTAATGTTGAAAGCTGCTCATTTTCTCTAAATATCAGTACTCTATTTGCCTTTTATAATAATAGAATTCCTAGTATTTAATTAAGCTCAAAGTTGTGCATAATAATAACAAAATATCCCTGCCTCTTTTGCAGCCAGGAACAGTATTATGGCTATTGCAATAGGAATAGAGCCATACTTACAGCTTCTGGGAAAGGCCTTTAAAGGGAAGAGGTAAGCCAACCCCTTCTTTTATCCTTCCTTTAAGATAGGCTATGATAGTAACAAGTGGCCTTGGATCTTCTGGATAAGAGAGAAGGAGCCTGGGAACTTTGGCACTGTGGGACTTATTTACTTGCCCTCAATTTTTTTAGACCTTGATGATTGATTGCAATGCAGAGAAACATGCTTCTAACCTGTTTTAGTCACTGCTATTTTGGATCTATATTGTAGCAGCTCAATTTATATTCTAACTTACACATTCTATGTGAGAATGAGAAGTATTATTTTCATTAGTCTTATGAAGCAGTCCTAAGACTACACATGGGCTATACCACAAAGGTTACTTTTCCTTCTCAGTACAAGACATTGCCATTAAAATAATCTGATCAGGTAAAAATCTTAGGAGTTCAACTGGATGTGGCAGCACATGTCTGTAATCCCAGCACTTGGGAGGCTGAGGCAGGAAAATCGCTGAGAGTTGAAGGCCAGCCTGGGCTACATAGTGAGTTCAAGATCAGCCTGAACTACAAAGTGAGACCTTGTCTCAAAACAAAAACAAAAACACACCAGAAAACAAACAAACAAACAAACAAATAAAACATCACCTTAGGAATGCTTTTTTATTTTAAACAGATTTATTGAGATTTTTTAATACATAGTAAACTGAATATACTAAGATGTATAGTGTGCTGAGTTCCCATCCGGGAAACTAGCTCCACAAGTAATACAATAAGCATATTATCTCATACTCCTTTGTAAACTCTTCTTTCTGCCTCTTTCCCAGCCCCCTGCTCTGCTATCATGCAACCACTGGCCATTTAACATTTTAGATTTATTTCCTTTTGTTGTTGTTGTGTAGTTCAGGCTGGCCTTGAACTGACTATGTAGCCCACACTGGCCTCAAAGTCATGGTGATCCTCCTGATTCTGCCCCCCAAATGCTGGGGTGACAGGTGTATGCTACTCTTTCACTCGGCATATTTATTTAAAGATTATTAGTACATGGTTGCATTATATGATTATTGTAGACTTAAAGTGTTGACTCCAGCTGTGGCTACTTGTATGAGATGTGGTTTTCTTGCCTGAGTAAATTAACACCTCTTTGGTACTTGACATTGATATGACAAATATCTTTTTTCTCCATATTACCCATAAACACCATCAAACCAATTTGTTTTCATATGGTAAGGCCAGCAATACACCTTATTAAATCCTCACCTCTGAACATAATGAGACTTTTGGGGAATATTTTAGATTTAAACTATAACAAAACCCAAAGACTCATTTAAACAATAAACTAGAAACAGTTGAAGAAACAATTATTATATTGGTATAGAGAGTTGTAGAGATCTAGGATTTGAAAAAGGGAAATAATAAGTATAAAGGTTGAAAGCTGTGGATGCTTCAACACCTTGGAAAGAAAGAGAGAGAGAGAGAGAGACTGGGGATTGAATACAGAGCCTTGTACATGTGAGGTAAATGCCCTATCTTTGAGCTATGTCCTCAGCCTCTTTTATTTTTTATTTTGAGATAAAGTTTTGCTAAGTTGCCAAGAATGGCCTCAAACTTGCAGTTCTCCTGACTCAGGTTCCAAAATATGCATACACCACTGTGCCCGGCCTCAACATACTTCTGATGGTAGTTCTGTAAGACAGATAAGAGGCAACGGTCCATGAGATGTTGACTGAACATTCTCCAGAATTGTCATGAATTCTCAGATTAAAGAAGGACACTGTACCAAGCAGGAAAAGTAGACACACATCAGAGTAGAATGGAAGAACCCAAAGCCAAATTGAGCATCTAAGAGAGAAGAGAAAAGACAGGTTTTTAACAAAGTGATGAAAAACAGCAAGACAGGATTTTTCTTTTCTTTTCTTTTTTTTCTTCAGTACTGGGGAATTGAACTCTGGGCACTTTACCACTGAACTATAACCACTGTCATTTTATTTTACTTTCTGGAGCACTTTACCACTGAACTATAACCACTGTCCTTTTATTTTACTTTCTATTTTTACTTTTTGAGACAGGGTAGTACAGGTTGGTCTTGAACTTGCTTTTGTAACCCAGGCTGGCCTGGAACTCATGGTGATTCTCCTGTTTCAGCCTCCTGAGTGCTGGGATTACAAGCATGTGCCACTATGCCAGGCTCTTTTTTTTTTTATTTTAAAAACCAAGGTCTCGTGAAGTTGTTAAATTGCCCAGGCTACTTGCAAACCTTCTGCCTTAGCCTCCTACATAGCCTCCTACATAGCTGGGATTATAGGAGTGTGTTGTAGTGCCTGACAGAGGTTTTTACCAAAGCTAGGATGTGGTACATGTATATATGTGTGTGTGTGTGTGTGTGTGTGTGTGTACGTAGGTGTGTGGTATTAGGGTTAGAACCCAGAGCCTTGTGTATGCTAGGCAAGTGCTCTGCTTTGAGATACATCCTTAATCTGAAGTGTTATGTCTCAATAGATGAACAGATGTTTTGAGGAGAGTTCAGAGGAGAAATTATTTTTGGTCCGTGTGATGGTAAATGTGATAGCAATCTGTTGGACTCTGAAACAAGAAGACAATGCTGAGTGCATTAACTATTTATTGAGCACATACTATGTGCACATTACTATGCTAAGAGCATTTCATTCTGATCTTATTTATTTCTCACAATAATCCTATTAGGTATATTGTTATTCTCAAATTAAATATGAGATTAAAGCCTGTCAAGCTTTAGTGAACTATAAAACTTGAGTGAATTGCTCAAAGTCACACAGCTAGTAAATGGAACCAGAGCTAGTCTTAAGGTAGACCAAACCTTGTATTTAGATATGCCTGGTTCCAAATTTACTGTTTTTTCACTTTCTTGTTTTTATAATGGGTATATATTTTTCCATTTCCAAAAGGCATTATTATCATTTTTCCAGTTTAAATGCCAGGTCTTTTTACTGCAGAGATTCTCAAAATGTGGTCTGTAAACAATTTGCATTATCAGGTGATGGGGGAGTTGACAAAAGTACAAATTTGCAGGACTCACTTTCAAAGATTCTAGTTAAAAAGCAACAAGAACAGATTCTAGTTAAGTTTGGATGAACCCCCAGAGACTGTTTGTTTATGGGCTGGGTATTGAACCCAGGGCCACACACATATTAAGCATGCCTTTCCTAACTCAGTTACATTCCTAGCTTGAAATCTGTATTACTGTATTGATAATACTAAAGTAATTTATTCAGCCTTTCTTGAGAATCACTGTCTCTACAAGGTCCTTATGGAGGACCTATTTCTACTTTGGTAGAAATAAATTCTTTGGAAGAACATACTAACCAGGTTTTCTAAGAATGGTCTTCAGCCAGGCGTGGTAGCACACTCCTGTAATCCCAGAATTTGGGAGGCTGAGGCAGGTGGATCGTTGAAAATTTGAGTTTGGGCTACAAAGTGAACCTAAGGCTAGCCTGAACTGCATTTTGAGACCCTGTCTCCAAAAGACAAAACAAACAAAAACAACAAGTTAGAGGTTTTATATATCCCTGACAGCAAAGGGCTATTTGTAGGGCTGAACTAATGATGAAGGGTTGAGCTGAACTTGATATATTTCAATTTAGCAGCTCAAACCAAATCGTCCAACTACATAAAGCTATTTGGTGGATTAACTAATGCGCAACTTGTAACACAGCTGAATTGAATCAGTGTGGTTCTGTGTGTGGAAGCTCCACCTGAGGACGTTGCCAACAACATAAAAACAGAACTGGAGGGAAAGATGGTGCTCTGCTGATTCTCCTGGAAAAGGCTGTCATGCTGGCTTTCCTGACAAGAAGTCAGCTCTTGTCATCATTGGAGGAACTTAGGTCCTCACTGTTGCTGAGGATGGTTGTGGTTTTCTTTGAGAGTCTAGTGCAGATCCCTCAGCCTGCAGGCACAGATCTTTTATTCCACTGGCATACTTTCTAGCTTCTACCACTGACTTTCGGGCCTTCCCAGCACAGATCCTTGAAACAGATTTGCATAAGACATTTTTGTGGGCTCTGGACCACCAACTAGACTCATGGAGGGGGGGCATGGCCATGGGCTCAAGGTTTTCAGCTGGGCTCCTACAGGACACTGCAGTGGAATCTAGGCTCTCAACTGGATTTTTTTGGTTCCTACTGTGTGGACAGATCTCCTGTACTCACTTGCATTTGACTTTTTGAGTGAATGTTATAAAATAGTCCTATAAATTATGGGTCCTATATTCAATTTTTTTTTTTTCTTCTTTTTGAGACAGGGTCTCGCTATGCAGTTCAGGCTGGCCTTGAGCTCACTTTGTAGCCCAGTCTGGTCACGGGCTCATAACAATCCTCCTGTTTTAACCTTCCTAGTGCTGGGATTATAGGTGTGCAACATCACGCCCTGTTTTATTACATTTTTTTCCCTTTTAAACCCTTACTACAACAGTTACACAGTAAATTCGCTTTGAGTTTGTGACTGGAAGACATGGAGAAGCAAGCTACACTCGACCGTTTATAGGAGCAAGGAATATTGAAATGGAACCCCAATAGCTCAAGGGTAAACCACTTAGAAGCGGTAAAAATCCTAGTAGGCCTGGCTCATGCGCAGGCGCATAAGGAATCTGTCGCTCCATCCTCGGGGCGCGCCCTTCACCTCCTTCCCCGCTCCCTTTCCGGCCTTCTTCCAATGCGCAGGCGCATAGAGTGCACCAACATGGCGGCCCCCGTGGATCTGGAGTTGAAGAAGGTAAAAGGGGGTTCTGACCAAACATAGCAGTCTCTTTGGCAGACGAGGGGACTTTGGACAACATTATCGAGGGAAATTCTAGTCTCGCAGAAGGAAAGAGGCTATAGAGGAGTGAAGAATGGCCTCCTGGAGCCGTAAAGCTCGGGTTTCCTTAAGCTGTGGTAGTGGGCGAGAGGCGCTTGCTGGGTAGGAGTCGGTTAGGTAGGTAGGGCTGGGAACCTGACGCAGGGCTGTCTGCGGCCTGCCTCCATATTTTGAACTATGGAACCATTTGTTTGCAGTTGAAGCTTTCAAAGAGCGTTTAGTGAGAACTGAAGAGAGCGTTTCCAATTGAAACACCTTCGGGCCGCTTGCCGGAATGGAGGCCTGTGTAATTCGGTCCTCTCTTTTGTGTTTTTAGGCCACTCATGGTCCATTACGTACTCTGAAAGGTCTCAGCATGGGCAATTTAGAAAGCCATATATTGTCATAGCAGTATTTGTTCCGTTTAAGCCCTCTCCCTGCTCCTTTGTTGACGGACTTGCCCCCTCTCCCCCCAAAAAACCCAAACCAAACCATTAACGATTGGTATCAGAAGAAAGTGTATTTCTCTCCTTGTCCAAACCACGGCTTATAAATGGGTTGTTACTCAGAAACATGTTTCTGAAGAGTGATCTGGATACTTAACCCCACTACCGACTCAAAACTCTGCTTTCCAGGGGAGGGATGGGAAAGGACCTTAGAAATTCATCCAGTTTAAATCTTTTCTAGAAGAGCAAACAGTTTTAGGAAAGTAATAAAAATTGGGACAAGCATCCAGTATTTTTGATCGTTAGTTTAGTTTCTTAAAGGTGAGCAACTTCTTTGGTGACTGCCTCTGGTTAACCTTTGCATAAGAATTGGAGGGCTAATGGGCTGGGGATTTAGTTTAGCGGCATTAGCGCCTGCCTGGCAAGGACTAGATCCATAAATTCCATAAATCCCCAGTACCAAAAAAAGGAAAGAAGAAAAAAAAAAAGAAGAAATAAAACAGCTGAAGTAGCTATTGCTCCAAATGAATAAATCTGTAATTGCTAAGGACATTAGGTATATGTGTCGTGTGTTTTTTTGTTTTTGCTGTTCTTGAAGCCTTTACCTTGTGTTCTTTGGTGTTGTAACTTCTCTTCAAGTGCTTTGTTTATTTAGCCGTGGGTAGCGAGCAATCAGATAATACCTGGTATTTTACATTTCAGAACAAAGTTGCTTATTCTGAAAATATACCCTTTTTTTCTGTTAAAAGTTCAAATTTAAGTCATAGTTTAGTAAAAGAGCCAATAGGTGTACAACTGTGGAATTCCTATCAGTGGACTTTGTTGTTAAGAAATGTGGACAATGAATGGAAACCAAAAATGGTTACAGACTTAAACAGTTTGACAACAGTTGAATAAAAAAGAAACTTGTATAAAGTTTATATTGTCTAATTTTTTTGTTTGATTGTTTTGATCTTTTTGTGACAGGGTCTCACTATGCAGTTCAGGTTGGCCTTGAACTCACTTTTGTAGCCTAAGCTGGCCTTGAACTCATGGCAGTCCTCTTGCTTCAGCCTCCTGAGTGCTGGAATTAAAAGCATGTGCCACTATCCCAGGCTTCATCTAATGTTTTTACAAAGGTTTTTTTGGGGGTGAAGACTTAATAGGAAATTTCCTCTCCCCCCCGAAGTAAATCTCTTGAAACCTTACTAGTAGGTAACACAACAAAATCAGAATAAAAGTTAGATAGTAGCCTTTGCTATGCATTTCATTTACCAAATGTTAGTAAGGCATAAATTTGACAACAGGCGAAAGTCATTCTGGGCACTTCAACAAGAGTGTCCAAGGACTGTGTTTATCCCCGAGTTAAGAGTACACAGGGGTCAACGTTCGTCTGGTATGTGCAGATGAAGATCATGATGCAGTTCTGCCATTGCTTAGAATTTTCTTTTAGACTTTCTCATAAAAATATTTGTATTCTGAATTTTACTATTTAGGACAGTAAGATGTAAAGATTCTTGAACTAAGGAAGGTCAGAAGAAATGGTTTTAAGTACCTGCCTTTCTACCTAGTACTTCCCAGTGAAAGCCACTTTTATCTCTGAACTCAGTTACTTGATTTGTAATTTGTGAAAGATGAACCTGCCATCTCAGGATTATCAGGAGTAAATGAGATATGTGTTATTGTATTTAATATTGTCTGTAATATTCCTATGTGATTATTTTGAAACAATGTTGGAAAGTGCTTTGAAATTTATTTTTATAATATGTGTAGTGTAGTGAGTTGTTATTTTTATGGTTCTTGTTTTGAATCTCTGAGTTTCATCATTTGTTTGCATTTATTGTTTTTATTACTCTGGTTACTTGATACTGGTTATTTAATGTGTATTTATTTTTTTCAAGTTGATCTCGTCTAAGTACAAGGTAAATTCATTAATACAGCTAATTGTATGGACTCATTTATATTTGCTTTGGTAAAGTTCCACAGCTTTGTCTCTGCTTAACATTTTCTGCTTTTAATAAGTTTGGGTTTGACCTAAATGTTTTCTGTGGAAAAAAAAAATTTTTTTTTTTTTGGTACTGGAGATTGAACTCACAACCTCCCACTTGCCAGGCAGGTGCTTATGCCACTGAGTTAAATCCCCAGCCCCTTTGAAATGTTTTGCCTACTAAATCAAGGGTTTGTTTTTATCAGGCCTTCACAGAGCTTCAAGCCAAAGTTATTGACACTCAACAGAAAGTGAAGCTTGCAGATATTCAGATTGAACAACTGAACAGAACGAAAAAGCATGCACATCTTACAGATACAGAAATTATGACTTTGGTAGATGAGACTAACATGTATGAAGGTGTAGGAAGAATGTAAGTAAAATATATCCTTAATGTTATTATCTTGGGAATGCTTTTGTCTGCTTTAAGCCATAGAGTTTATTCATTTTAAAACTTGGTTTAAAGGATCATAGTCAAATGTCTTTTTAAAAAAATGGAAGAATTTGAACTTGTGGTGCAGGCCTGTAATCACAGCACTCTGGGAGATTGAGGCAGAAGGGTTGGAAGTTTGGTCCAGCATGGGCAATTTTATAACTTAGTGAGTTCTTGTCTCAAAATTAAAAAAAAAAAAAAAAAAAAATGGACTAGGGATGTCTGTCAGTGTAAAGGCCCTGGGTTCAATCCCCAGTACTGTTTCGAAAAAAATCAAAAACAAAAAATAAGGAATTACACACTAGACAGATGTTAAGTGGTTAAATTTATTCTTTGAAGTATATTTCTTAAATAATTCCTTGTTCTCTATGATTAAGTACTTAAATGTGTAACTTCAATGATAAAAGTACAATTTGTTATGAGAATTTGTTTATAGTAATTTCATATGTGAAGATTTGTTTTGATAGTAATTTTAATCTCTTCTTCCCAAATTTATTAGCAGTCATCCAAATCATAAATCTGTTATTAGAAACTGCTCTGGTGGCACATGTCTGCAATCCTTAACTATTTGGGAGAATGGGGCAGGAGATCATAAGTTCCAGGCTAATTTTCACTTGGAAAACTTGAAAGCTTGTCTCAAAAAAAGGGTGGTTGCCTAGCATGTGTGAAGTACCCTGGATTTAATACCCAACATCACACATACACACACATCTTTTAAATGTATGACCAGAGTTGTAAAATAAAAATATTCACACTGTTTAAATACACTCATTCAGCTGGGTGTCATGGTTAAGTGTCTGTAATTCCAGCACTCAGAAGTTTGAGGCCAGCTTGAATTACATACTGAATCCTGTCTCAAAAAGTAACCAAGCAAACAAAATAAATACACACATTCTAAGTGCCATGCATTGCTCAAATAGGAAAATGCACATGTGAGAAATCTAGTAAAACAATTTACCTTTTATTTATTTCAGTTATTATACATTTAACCATCTACATTTTATCCCTTTTTTCATAAAAAATATGTCAGAGAGACTAGATCTACATCGTGTCATCTAAGCAGAAAATGAGAAATAGAAAAGACCTTAAGTGCAGGGTCGCATTCCATTACAATGATCTAAAAGGACAAGACTGATTTTTTTTTTTTTTTTTTTAATTGTGGGAGGTAGGGGAGGAGGGTTTTTCTGGAATTTGGTCTTTGAATATTACTTAGTAAGTGCACCTTCAAGTTTGGAGGACTTTTTTTGTTAGAATGGAATTTAACCCCACTGTTGGGATGACCTATTTTGTGATTGATTTGAAGGAAGCCTGCCATGTGTAAAATTTAGTAATGACTTTAGAATGACATCATGAGAAGTAGCCACCCCTGCTTGTGCCTGACTAATGATTGTCTTTCTGAACAAGAAATAGATTATGGTAAACTTTATCTGATTTGATTTCCCTGAATGAACAGTGTACCATATATAAATTATATCTGTGTTCATTTTTTTCATTTTGGCTTAAGAGAATGAGAATTACAATTTGAGAGTTTGTTAATGGGATGAGAACAAAGTAGAACCTTTGATTGTATGTCTCTGTAGTATGAAGTGCATCATTGGCATTCATTACAGGGTAATATAACCTTAATATGAATAGCCTTAGGTCTTAAAACTAAAATGGGAATGCTAACTTTTCTAGCATGCCTGTTAACATGTTGTGCTTACATTTCACATCATTATACTAGCCTTTGTTTCCAGCAACTAAAGAATCCTTTTTTGAACATAGAAAGACTTACTATCTTTGGCCTTTTGAACTATGAAGTTTCTATTTTTAATTAGAATAATTTAATTAGGATATTAAACATTCTGCAGAAATGATGGGAGAGTCACTTTTTTTGCATACTGTTCAAAGTGCTACAGCTAGGTTGTATTCTATGCAAAGAATTTTAGAGTTTAAAAGGCTTGATATGAATTACTTAAGGTAGGATTATTTTCTAGAAGATTTATTTCATATAAATGTTTCTTAAAAATGTTAATTTTAAATGTTTGGGTACATTTTGGTTTCAAATTTGACTTTGTGCTTTCTGTGTTTTACTGGAAGTGTGAATTTGATCCTTCATCGCAGGGGCATGTAAGGTGAATAGTGTTTGTTGTTTGTGTAAGTATTAATGCCCTGTGAGGAAGAAAAGACTTGCTGAGTATTAGTCTGGTCATGAGGATGTTCTCTTGATGCTAAACCTGAAATATCTATTTCTAAATTTTAGTCTTGAGTAATCTTGGGTATCATTGTGATTTACTTCTTTAATTCTAGTCTTGATCTTAAATTTTCTTTTTATGTACTGTTTGAAAATTTCGATTACATAATTAATTTTTTCCAAATTTGTGTTTTGAACCTACAGATTATAAAATCCAAAACTCTGTTTTTATTTTAGAACCCACAAGTAATTTTTTCATTGCTGAAATTCAGGCCCATTATTTTTTTGCCTACCTGCATTTTTTGTATTCTGTATTCATTCTGTCTGTCCACACCCATTTTTCACACATCTGCCAGAATTGATCATAGAAATTTTTTTTTTTTTTTTTGCAGTACCAGGGATTGAACTCACGACCTTGTGCTTGCCAGACAGGCACTTATGCCACTGAGCTAAATCCCCGGTCTCCATAGAAATATTTTTATAAAATCTTTTATCCATTCTCTGTTGTACACAGGATAAAAACCTGTGTTTTTATCCTGCAAAAATTTGCAAAAATGCAAAAATTTGTTAGCTTAGCATTCATGAACATTTATGGCTCTTAATTTACCTACCCAACTTCATGTCCTACCACTTTCTGTTTGTAAGCTTGGGATCACACGTATGTCTCTCTCTCTCTTTTTTTTTTTTTTTTTTTGGTCTTTTTTTGAGACAGCGTCTCTCTATGCAGTTCGAGCAGGCCTTGAGCTCACTTTGTAACCCAGGCTGGTCTCGAACTCACAATGATCCTCCTGAGTGCAGGGATTACAGGCCATGCCTGGCTATGTATATTTCATCTTATAAACCTATTTCCTTATACTGATTGTATGTTGATGGTTGTGAGGTTTTATGTGGGCTTTAAACATGCTCTAGTTTGAGTAATGATGTCAATAATAGGATTAGGGTAGAAAAATACTTGCACAGATGCCAGAAATTGTTATTCCTAAGAATAACACATTGCCACATGTATTTTTTCATACATGCTGTGTTTTTACACTTTTTTTTTCTTTTGCTCACTCTATCTTTGGATGGCAGTATCCCTCTTTCCTTTATGAAATTTCATCCTTCAAAATGTTGCTCAAAGCTTATAATGATTTTGAAGATTTGCCCAGCCTCTAGGCCAGTGATGGTGAACTTTTTAGAGCTTTCAGTGATACAAACAGCCCAGTGTGGCATGTGTGCTGTAGGTTTGCCATCACTGCTATAGGCAGACTTACTCTCTTTCCTTGGTGATGCCAGGGTTTTTGTTTCTACAGCTAGTGGAGCGCCTTGACTGTTGTGTGATCTCCCCAACCAGATCATCAACTCTGAGACCAGGCATATATGTTATTAGTTTCCTTATTTCGTGGTGTAATGTCCAGCACAAAATGCATGTTTGCAAAATAAATGTTTAGTAAATGTGTGTTGATTTGAATTGAATGTGATTCCTTCTCTTGTCTAAGTAAAATATGTGCATTTTTGTTATGGTTCTTTTTTTTTTTTTTTTGGTACTGGGATCAAACTCATGACTTTAGCCACTTGTGCCATTGAGCTACCTGGTCCTTTGTTGCAGTTCTTTAGAAAAAGTTGTTTAGAAAGTGTCAGAGACTTAAGAATTAGAGTTTACTATTTGTTAATACATGATTTATTTAAGATGAAATTGTAAAAGTCATTTTTTTTTTTGGTTTTTTTGAGACCTCGCGTTCACTCTGTAGCTCAGGCTGCCCTCAAACTTGCAGCAATCCTGCCTCAACCTCCCGAGTGCAGGGATTACAAGTATGTACCATCATACCTGGCTAAAGTCACATATTTTGACTAAGGACAAAGAAATTGTTTATTACCAAAATTGTCCTTTGATCTGAGAGGATTAATCTGATGGGATTAATTCTTTACTCAATCTCTTAAAGAGGTTGACTAATTCTAAATGTCAGCCAGTTGTAGAGATAATCAGAATTGACAACATAGAAAACCCAATCTTTTTGAATTACACTGAAGGTAGTATAATGTGTGGAAAACAAATGCTAATCTATGCAGAATTTTAGTGAATAGTAATCGTATGTGTTTTACTCTGCTCAACTTCACATAGAATGGAAGTCAGATTTTTCCCTAGGGTATATGTTAAGTTTTAATAAATCACTGCAGGCCTATGTGCCTTTCAGCTAATAAGTAGAAGTATGGTGGTGTTAAATACCTCTTATACAGTGCTGTTTTGGTTTAAAACAAGGAAAGTCAAGCTATAGGGGCAGAGAAGATGAATTGCTACATACTGTAAGCTCTGGGTATTCATTGCTCAGAGCTGTATTCCATCCAGTCTTTTGGCGTGTTGCCAGAACATTTTAGTTCTCTTACTTCATATTCTTTGGAGAGGCTGTTATGTAGTCTGATACTACTACTACCAATTTCTAGTTTTGCTGCTTAAGCTGTTTGTGAGCTGACCTCACCATGCTGCTTTGAGAACTATGATGAAAGTTACAACTGTGGGCTAATCTGTCTGAATGTTTGGAAGTGTTTGTCTTTGCATCTTTCTAACATGCAAAGAGAGAATACAAATTTCATATAAATATATGAATATTTCTGGTATTATTTTTAATGAGTAAGAACCAGTTTATAATTGCTTATGGAGGTTTTCTTTTTTCTTTTGCATAGTGGAGGATAAAATTTTTAATTATCTTAATTTTTATAAGAATTATATTTGAAAGTGCACATAAGTGACGTTTAGCCATGTGAGTGTTTCAGAGCACCATCATTAGAATAAATGTCAAACTTATATTTATTAATGACAGGTATGATCCTGACCCTGATTTGATGTGAGACTATTTGTTATTCTAATACCTTTCCCTTGAGTATTACATAAATAAATTTCTATTTTCCAAAAGAAACAAATTAGCCTTTCATTTTTTAATATAGGTGTAATTTAAGATTAGCCTTTGAGAAGAATAAGTGCCTTTTAAAACTTGAACCTAAAAAAAACAAAACAAAACTTGAACCTAAATAAAAATAACTTTGTACCATATTTAAACTAATTTAGAGATATGCTACCATTCTGTGGGTATTTTTTACGTTTAAGGAACTAAGAATGAACAATGGTATAAATCTACCAACTAGATAAGTGTCTAGCAATGCAGAAATTGCTGTTTGGAAGCACTGTTGCTATTTCTGCTTGTTGAAGTAATTTAATGGTTGATCTCTGATGGTTGAAAGAGCCAGAAATATAACATGTCAACACAGGTAGAATGTCAAACATTAAGTGTATTTCTAATAAGTAATACATTAAAAAAAATCTTAAAACATTAAGCAGTTTTTTGACTAATTAGGTATTGAGGTTACAGACTTTTCATGGTAGCTCATTTGAACTGTCCTTTGTTTAAAATCATATGGGTTTTGTGGTGATCTTATTTTTTGTATAGATGTTGACCTATTATGTGAATTGTGGTATTCATTAAATGCAGAAGGAGTAATTCGCAGTTTCTAAGTTTATTTAGTTAAATAATAGAGATATGATCATGCTGCCTCAGGTTTTGGAGTCTTTCTATATTTTCACATACTATAGAGTTGGACTTCCATCAATCTGAGGTAATTTTAACGCTGAAGAAATAGTCGTAGTATATGTTATCCCTAAGAAATTAGGAAGTAAAATTTAAGTCTTGATGTATTAAATATTGTTGAGGGCCAGGGAAATAGCTTAGTGGTACAGGTGCTTGCCTGGCAAGTGCAAGGTCGTGAGTTGGAGCCCTGGTACCAAAAAAACCCAAAAAAACATTGTTGATGAGTGTTGTTGATAGTGTAGTAAAAATACTTATGTTATTGCCCTCACCAGAATCAAGTTTCTGTATTTTATTTGGTACTTTCTGTGAAAGGAGAAAAAAATGTGTAGATTGTTTATGGTATGAGACCCACATTGCAAATACCCAAATTTATAAATTCTTTTTATGCTCTATTTAAATATATTAATCTGCTGGGTGTGGTGGTACGTTCCTGTAATCCCAGCATTCAGGAGGTTGAGAAAGGAGGATCACTGTGAGTATGAGGCTAGCCTGGGGTACATAGCAAGACCTTGTCTCAAAAAAAAAAAAAAAAAAAAAAAAATTGACCTATTTTAGAATAGAGAAAATAAAGATAAATTAATTTTAAGAGTAAGAAGAGGTTTTAAGTTTTTTATTTTTTGGATTTTATTTTCAAAGAGGAGAAGTTATTGAAGTTCAGCTGCTTTCACTAATAGAATATGACCCACCCTTCTTATGTTTTTATACAGAACTGTTTATTTAAAGTCATGACTTTTATTGCTCAGAGTTTTAAGGGGAAAAAAACCAACTTTTCCTGTTGTGCTGGGAAAAACGTTGATGTCAAATATGTATATAACTCCAGATGGGTGTACTCTCCTCATCCACAGATGTAGCACTCTGGGGAGAGGAGATTTTTGAGTAATAGTCTTAATTTCCTTACGTTGTGAGTGATTTAAAAACTTGATTTCCTTAGAACTCTGCTCTGCTGTTTAGAATGACATCACTGTTTTTATGCTGGGAGGTTAGCAAACATTTGTGTAAGAATTACATAGCCATGTTTCTTCTGTAGCAGAGCACTTCTAGTAATTCTTTCCCTTCTTTCCCTCCCTTGTCCTCTAGAACCGAAACATTCTCACTGAAACAGGAAAGTAATTTTGCCAGTGTTGTGCTAGTTAGAAGTCTATTGTTAAGAAAGGAAAAGAAGTCTTATCTTGAAGAGTACAAATGTGCTAAAATTAAATTTTATTTAATGTGTCCTTATTATAGGTTATTTTAGGCTTTGAACTTGTTAGAAAACAAATGTAAACCATTCATTCATTTATTTGGAAGACTTTGATTCTGCATATCCTGACATCAAAAGACTTAGCTTTCTTTTTTCTTTTTTTTTTTTTTTTAAACACAAAGGATTAAACAAAACCTGCCTTCTGTTGTGTGAAAGTACAGGTATTTAACAACATGACAGGATACTTCCATGTGTCCCAATTGGTAATAAGTAAGAATCAGTGTCGTTAACTGAGGGAACGATGAAAAGTACCATTTATTTGCTGTTCCCAGTCTTGAACTGTAGCATAGTCTTGAACTGTGTCGCTTTGTCACTGAGGAATTGTGTGCTGTAACTGACTTAACTCTAGGTGAATTTTCTCTGAAAACAAAAGTCAATTTTAACCTGTACTAAGAATTTTCTGATTTTAGTTGCCACTTATCTCATTGTGACAAATTTAGGAACAACTTGCCATCTAATGTTTGAATGAGATGATTGAAAAGTTCATGTTACAGAATATAATTTGCTTAATCAGATATCCAAGAACTCAGAAAAATGTTGACCTAGAAGTCAGTCCATATATATGAAACATACTTGGTAATGATTTGTTAGTATTTTTATTATTTTACATCAAGAATTGTTGGGAACTGCAAATAACTTTTTATGTGAGAAAATAATTAGGATTGTGTGCTCTTGCCCAATTCATGTCTATACATTTGTGTAAAATGTATGCTTATTTTATGTTTTTTGTGGTTTTTAGTTATTGGTACATTTTAGATGCACATAATGATTTGTGCTTGTACATGATGTATCTTGGTGCTGCCTTTTTTCCCATTCTCCTTCCTTCCCTTTAACCCCTTTCCATCCCTATTTAGAAAAGCTTTGTTTCCAATTTTATATCTCTTATTGTTCTTTCTTTCCCTCTTCTCCCTCCTTTGTTCTCTTTCTAATTTGAACATTTTCTTCCCATTTTCCAGTAATCTCTTATATGTTTTGGTCCTTATTTACACTTTTGGTTTCTCTCACCAGAAAACAATATGATATTTAAACATATGTATATGATTTATTTCATTTAAGATTATGGTCTGAAGGTGCATCCATTTAGCTAGAAATGTCTCAAGCTTATACTTTATGGCAGAATAGTAATCCATTGTATAAAAAAATGCATCTTCTGTATCCATTTGTTGGTTGAGGAGCATATTTGAGCAGTTTCCAAGATTTAGCTATTATAAACTGGGCCAGTGTAAACGTGTGTATATATCGCTGTGGTATGGTGCATTTAATTCTTCTATGGAAAAGCTAGGTTGAATATAATAGTTTTCTTTTTTTTTAAGGGATTTTTTTTTTTTAAAGATGAAGTCTCACTATATAGTTTAGATTGACTTTGAACTCACTATGTAGCTTAGGCTGACCTCAAACTTGCAGCGATCCTCCTACCTCAGCCTCCCAAGTGCTGGGATTACAGACATGTGCACCTTGCCCAGCCTAATTTTTTTTTTCTGAGGAATCTTCATACTGATTTTCACAATGATTGCACCAGATTATACTCCCACCAACAGAGGAGAAGTGTTCCTTTTCCCCCAAAGCCTCGCCAGCATTTGCATTTGTTATGGTTGATTTCTTGATAGCTGTGCTTTCAGAAGTGTGATGGGATCTTAGCATTGTTTTAATTTGCATCTCTTGAATGACAATTGATGTTGAATTTTTTCCATATATTTATTTGCCATTTCTGTTTCTTCATCTGAGAAGTGTCTATTCATTTCAGATGCCCATTTTTGGATTGGTTCTTTATATTTGGAGTGTCAGATTTTTTTCAAGTTGTTTGTATAGTCTACGTATTAGTCCTTTGTCTGAGGAACAGGTAGCAAAATATTTTTCCCACAGTTGTCTCTTCACCCCATTGGTGGTTTCTTTTGCTGTGCAAAAGCTTTTTAATAAGATGAGTTCCCAGCAGTTGATTTTTTGTTACTATTTCCTGTGTGATTGGGTTTTGTTCCTAAAGTCTTTGCCTACACCACTGTCTTCAGAAATTCTACCTATGCTCTCTTGCAGCAAATTTAGTGTTCCTGTTTTACTTTTTTTTGTGTGTGTGTGGTGCTGTGGATCGAACTCAGGGCTTTGTGCATGCAAAGCAAGAGCTCTATCCCTGAGCCACATCCCTAGTCCTAGTGTTTCTGTGTTAATATTTAGATGTCTCATCCATTTTGAGTTTAGTTTAGTACATAGTGAGAGATATGGGTCTAGTTTTAGTTTTTGGTGTGGGAAAGCCAATTTTCCAGCACCATTTTTTAAAGAGGATATCTTTCTTCCACTGAAGGAGTTTGGCTACTTTTTTAAACATAAGGTAACTGAGTGTATTTGGAATTGTTTGTACATCTCCTAGTCTGTATTTAACCTTAGGACTGGGTGTTTTTGTTTTGTTTTGTTTTTTGTTTTTCCCACCAGTACTGTTCTGTTTTTATCACAGTAGCTTTGTAGTATAATTTCAAGTCAGGATTGTGATGCCCCCTGCCTTGACTTTATTACCCAAACTTACCTTTGCCATTCTAGATCTCTTCTGAGTCCAAATGAATTTTAGGATTCTTTTCTCTTAATTCTGTGAGATATGCTATTGATATTTTGATTGGATTGTGTTAAATCTGTGTAACAATTTTAAGAGTATGGCCATTTTCACCATATGGGTTCTCCTGTCTTTCCATTTTCTGTTATCCTCTTTGATCTCCTTTTTCAGAGTACTGTAGTTTCCAATGTAAAGTCTTTTGTTTCTTTCATTAATTCAATTCCTAGGTAATTTTTTTGAATTGTGAAAGGTGTGGTTTCCTTCATTTTTCTCTCAGTGAGTTTGTTACTTGTGTACATGAATATTATTGATTTTTGAGTGTTGACCTTGTATCCAGCTATGCTAATTTTCTTATTAAATCTGTAAGTCTTTTGGTGAAGTTTTTAGGGTTTTCTATGTAGAGTATCATGTCATCTCCAAATAATGATAATTTAACATCTTCCTTTCCTATCCTTATTCCTTTTATTTCTTTTTCTGGTCTGATTGTTCTGTCTGATGTTTCTAGAACTATATTGAATGAGTGGTGACAGAGGGGCCGGGGAGTTAGCTCAGTGGCATAAATGCCTGCCTGGCAAGTGCGAGGTTGTGAATTTGATCCCCGGTACCAAAAAAAAAAAAGTGACAGGACATTTTTGTCTTGTTTCTTATTTTAGAGTAAAAGCTTTCATTTTTTGTCTTTATTATGATGTCTGTTGGTTTGTTGTAGATGGCTGTTACCAGATTGAGATAAAGGCTGTCTATTCCAATTTTCTGTAGGGTTTTATCATGAATGGATGTTGAACTCTAGCATGTGCTTTTTCTGCATCTATTGAGCTGATCATCTAGTTTTTGTCTCTGACTTTGTTAATATGGTGTATTACATTTATTGATTTAAATATGTTGAACCATCCCTGCATCCCTGGGATGGGTTCTATTTGGTCATGGTGTATAATCTTAAAGACTTACTACATTCTTTTTTTAAATTTTAACTTTTTTTTATATACATATGCATACACATGTATGTTGTTTCTTTCAGCTTCTCACACTGAGATAATACGATGTATATATGTGTATCTCATTGATTTCACTAATGAGTATGTTCTCAAGTTGCATCCATTTACCTGTAAAAGTCTCCAGTTTATCCTTCTTTATGGCTGAGTAGTACTCCATTGTATAAAAATAGCACATCGTTTTAATCCATTCCTCAGTTGATGGACCTTTAGGTTGTTTCCAAGATCTGACTGTTACAAATTGTGCTGCTATAAACCTGAGTGCACAGATATCACTGTGGTATGATGCTTTTAATTCTTTTGGGAAGATACTCAGAAGGGAAATAGCTGGGTCGAATGGGATCTCTAGTCCTAATTTTTTGAGGAATCTCCACATTGGTTTCCATGGTGGTTGTATCAGTCTGCATTCCCACCAACAGTGGAAGAGGGTTCCTTTTTTTTTTTTTTTTTTGAAGGTAGTAAAATACAACAGAACAAAGCCAATTGAGACAGTGCAGTGAAATTGGTACAGAACTTCACAGCAGTAGGTACCGTAGTGTATCTTGTTATCTTCACAATAGTTGTCCATTCAATCAGATATAGCAAAAGCAAACCAAAAACAGGACATTATAAAACCTATCAAAACAGAATACTGAATAGAGCAAAACAATCAGAACAAAGCAAAACAGTGAAAATAATATTTACTTTCAAAGAGAAGATAGAAGGAATCCCCATATTTGCTATATTGCCATCCGGTCATCCTCCCAAGAGATGCTCAGACCTCTGGCCCCCAGTTGCTAATTGCGGGGAGGATGGAATGTTTGATTCTCAGCCCGTGCACCAGTAGGCCCACAGGAGACACTGACTGGTTCTCTTCTGGTTCACCTGCTGCTCGCTTGAGCCATGGCCGCTTACCAGGAAGGAGAATGGGTTGCTTTCTTGCTCAGCGCCCTAAGTTCCAACATGGCTGGATCTCAAGAGATGCTGACTGGTTCTCTTTCCTGGCTTGCCCACCACTCGCACCATGGCTGCTTACCAGAAAGGAGGGCATGTTGCTTTTCAAGGATTCCTTTTTCCCCGCAGTCCTTCCAGCATTGCTTGATTTCTTGATGATAACCATTGTTTCTGGGGTGAGGTGAAATCTCAGTATTGTTTTAACTTGCATTTTTTGCATGACCAGTGATTTTGAACATTTTTTCATATGTTTGTCATTTTTCTTTCTCTAAGAAGTATGTATTCATCTCAGGTAGCCATTTTTGGATAGGATCTTTAAATCTGGGAGAACTGATTTTTTTGTGTTCCTATATGTTTTTGATAGTAATCCTTTGAGGAACAACTGGCAAACATTTTCTCCCACATTGTGGGTTATCACTCCATTCTGTTAGTGGTTTCTGCTGCTATGCAAAAGCTTTTCAGTAATATGAGATCCCAGTTGTTGATTCTTTGTGATAGTTCTGTGCAATCAGGGTTTTGTTCATAAAGTCTTTGCCTGCACCAATGTCTTCAAGAGTTTTACATACTCTATCTTCCAACAGATTTAATGTTTCTGTTTTAATATTAAGATCTTTGATCCATTCTGATTTTAGCTTAGTGCACGGTAAAAGATATGGGTCCAGTTTTGATCTTCGGCATGTGTAGATTTAGTTTTTCCAGCACCATTTATTAAAGAGCCTATCTTTCTTCCAGTGAATGTGTTTGGCACCTTTGTGAAAGATAAGGTGGCTTAGTGTGTCTGGAGTTGTTTCTGCATCTTCTAATCTGTTACATTGATCTTTGAATCTGTCTTTTTTTTTTCAGTATCATACTTTTTATCACAGTAGCTTTATAGTATAATTTCAAGTCAGGGATTGTGATATCCCCTGTCTTGTCTTTGTTGCACAGGATTGCCTTTGCTATTCTAGATCTCTTCTGATTCCAGACGCATTTTAGGATTGTTTTCTCTAATTCTCTGAGATATGCTATTGGAATTTTGATTAGGATTGCATCAAAACTGTAGAACAGTCTAAGTATGGCCATTTTCACTATATTGGGTCTTCCTACCCAAGAACATGAAATATCTCTTCATTTTCTAATATCCCTCTTCAATCTTCTTTTTCAGAGTACTGTAGTTTTCAATATAGAGGTCTTTTACCTCCTAGATTGATTCCTAGGTATTTCATTTTTTTGGATGATATTGTAAAAGATATTGTTTCCCTTCTCACTGAGTGAGTTTGTTAATTGTGTACAGGAAGGCTGTTGATTTTTGAGTGTTGACTTTGTAACCAGCTGTGTTACTGAATTTGTTTATTAAATCTAGAAGCCCTTTGGTGGACTTTTTTGGGGTCTTCTAAGTAGAGTATCATGTCATCTGCAAATAATGATAGTTTAACTTTCCTATCTTTATTCCTTTTGTTTCTTTCTTTTGTCTAATTGCTCCAGCTTAAGTTTTGAAGATTGTGTTGAATAAGAATAGAAACAGTGGACATCCTTGACTAGTTCCTGATTTTAGAGAGGAAGCTGTCAGTTTTGTCCATTTAGTATGATGTTGGCTCTTGGTTCATCTTAGATGCCTTTTATCAGACTTAAAGACTATTCCAATTTTCTGTGGGTTTTATCATAAACGAGTGCTGGACTTTATTTATTTAGTCTTTTTGAGACAGGGTCTCGCTATGTGGTTCAGGCTGGCCTTGGGGTCACTTTGTAGCCCAGGCTAGTCTCAAACTTGCAACCATCCTCTTAGCTCAGCCTCCTGAGTGCTGGGATTACAGGAGTGCATCACCATGCCTGGCAGGTGCTAGCCTTTATCAAAAGCTTTTTCTGCATCTATTGAGATGTTCATATGATTTTTGTTACGTGTCTGTGTTAATATATTGTATTGCATGTATGGATTTACATATGTTGAACCATCCCTGCATCTCTGGGATGAATCCCATGTGATCATGGTGTACAGTCCTCTTGATAATTTGCTGCAGTCTGTTTGCCAGTATTTTATTGAGGATTTTTGCATCAATATTCGTTAGGGAGATTGACCTGTAATTCTCTTTCTGAGTCGTGTTCTCTGGTTTTGGTATCAGATTAATGCTTGCTTCCAGGAATGAATTTGAAAGGATTGCTTCCCTTTCAGTTTCACTGAAGAGTTTCAGAAGTAGTGGTGTTAGATCTTCTCTAAATTTCTTGTAGGATTCAGCAGTGAATATGTCAGGGCCTGGGCTTTTCTTTGTTGATAGGTTTTTAATTACATGTTTGATTTCATTTATTGATATTGGGTTATTTAGGATTTTTATATCTTGATTTTGGCTTTGGTAATTCATATGTATCTAGGAATCTGTCCATTTCTTCTATATTTTCCATCTTATGGGAACACAAGTTTTCAAAGTAGGTATAGATGGTTTGCTGGATTTGTTCAGGGTCTGTGTGATTTTGCCCTTCTCATTTCTAATTGCATGGATTTGAGTTTTTTCGTTTTTTTTTGATAAGGTTGGCTAAGTGTTTGTCTTTTTATTTAATCTTGTAAAGAACCAACTGTTCCATTCATTAATTCTATTATTATTATTATTATTATTATTATTATTTTTTGTCTCCAGTGTGTTAACTTCCTTTATAATTTCCTCCCTTGTATGAGCTTTTGGTTTAGCCTGTTCTTCTAGAAGTTTGAGGTTCAGCATTAAATTGTTTGTATGTGCTTGCTTTGTTTTCCTGATATGGGTATTTACTGTTATAAATTTCTCTCTTAAGACTGCTTTCATTGTATCCCATAAGTTCTGGTATGTTGTATTGTCATTATCATTCAATTGTAAAAACTGCCTAATTTCTTCTTTAATTTCATCTGTGACCCATTGGTTGTTCAGTAGGGTGCTATTTATGTATGTATTTATTTATTTATTTTTCTTTTAAAGAGAAACAAAAGCATGTAAAGGGTAGAGGTAATACAGAATTCCAAAAAAAAAAAAAGATAATAAGAAATCACTAGTTAATAAATTACATATTGTCCTCTTAGAAATAGTTGCTCAAGTTACAAAATTAAACCATACAAAGTAGTTAGTCAGACAGTGAGAGTGTAGATAGCTACTCATGCATGAATCTCTGCATGTATTATTTCTATACTTTCTGTATTAGAGGGAAAAACAAAACTTAGCAAGACAAAACAAAACAAATTCCTATAAAAACATGACACCAAAAATCGTATAAAACCACAGTACAAGGTGATTTACAATGATCAATGTGTTGTTTCTTGTTATCTTCAATAGAATTGTCTGTATCATCAGGCATAATTGAATATAGCAGTATAATTGAGTATAGCAGTACATAACAATATTAGTAAAAATAAAACATTGTAGACAGTATAAAACTTCAAAGGCAGGTAATAATCAAACCAGCGTGGATATTCTAGTGAATCTTGTCATCTTAAGTGCAGTTGCCTATACTCTCAGACTTGATACTACCTTAACAGCTTTGAATAAAATCTATCAATGCAAAACAGTGTTCTAACAGACCAGATTCGATTACGATCAGTCATGGTAAAACTGTAGGTTTTACAGAGCTTTAGATTAAGTTAATGGGAAATTAAGGATGATTACCATACTATATCCTGTTATTTTCAAGATTACTGTCTGTGCCCTCAAATCTAGTACAGGTAGAATGACTGGAACAGAATATAATACATCTAAGCAGAATAGTGTGAGTAATGTGGGTTTTAAATCCTGGTGCACTATTAACAATATAGTGTATCAAGGCCATCTATGTTAGAGATTCTAGTTATCCTTCTCTGCCTCATTTCTGCTATGCTACTTTTCTGCTTTTGTTTAGTTTTCTCTTTCATTCTACTGTCTGCCTCACTCATTGAGGCCTTTCTGCCACTGTTCCTGAAATCCTGGTATTTTTTTTCTCTCTCTAGAATGTCCTTCAGTATTCTCTGTAGTGTTGGATTGGTGGCCACAAACTCCCCCAGTTCCTCTTGGTCATGGAAGCATCTTGTTTCTCCATCAACTTCTAGTGACAGTTTTGCAGGGTACATCAGTCTGAGCTGGAGGTTATTCTCTTTTAGGGCTTGGAATACTTCGCTTCAAGCTCTTCTTGATCTGATGGTCTGTGTCGAGAAGTCAGCCATGATTCTGATGGGCTTACCTTTATAGGTAATCTGTTTCTTTTCTCTGACAGCTTTTAATATTCTGTTTTTATATTGAATTTCTGGCATCTTGATTATTATATGTCTGGGTGTAGCTCTGTTTTGGTTGTAGGTGGCTGGAGTTCTGTATGCTTCACACAACTGAATGTCATTTTCTTTTCCCATGCTTGGGAAGTTGTCCTTAATTATTTCCGTGAATAGCCTTTGTAATTCGCCTGTATGTATTCCTGCTTCTTCGATCATGTTTCTTATTCTTAAATTGTAGATTCTCTTGTCATCGTCTAGTATTCGTATTGTTACTGCCTGTTTCCTTGTTATTTTTAAGAGAGCTTTCCTTTCATGATCACACACTGCCAGCTTGTCTTCAAGTTTTTTGATAGTCTATCTTTAGTTTCTTTTAAGGAGTATTGCCAGCTTTCAGTGGAGTTTTTAATTTCCTGGTAGTCTCTTTGAATCTGCTTCATGTATTCCATATTTTCTTTATATTCTTTATCAAATGTTTCTTTCCTTTTTTTGTGTTCCTCCCTTCTTCTGTCTGTATCATCCTGAGAGATGCTTCCTGAGAGCATTTCTTTTATTACTCTACTCATATCTTGCTTTACCTGATTTAATATTTCAGTTTTGAGCTCTTCTACAAGGTCCAGAAGATATCTCTTAATGTCAATTGAAGCCATGTCTGATGTTGTGTGTTTGCCGCCCTCAGTCTCCCTTGTTTTTTCCTCTCCTGGATCAGGGCTCTCAGGGTTCTGGGCTGAGGGCCTCCTCTTGCCTCTCTCTCCTGTCATGGCCCTGGCTTCCTCCCCACAGGTTACAGTGCAGGTCCCAGCCCCCTTCCTTGTTGGCTGTTTCCTCCGAAGCACACTGGCGAGGGAACTCTGCCCTCTCCTGGCTGCTCTTGTCACTGAAGGGTAAGCAGTGGTTGTGTATACCTGCCCCTCCCCACAGGGCCAACCAAACTTCAGGGGCCTTCACCCAGTTAGTGCTTGCTAGGTGCAGGGAATCGATTTGGGACAGCTCATTGGGTCCCGGCCAGGGGCCCGGCCCAGTCCAAGCAAATCCCACGAATCTGCTCTGGGGATGGAGCAACCAACTGAAGTTACTGTTGCTCCCAGTTCAGGCTCCTCCTGCCTGATTCCAACATGTCGCCCATTTGGTCATGCCCTTCCTATGGGGGGGTGGGGGTCTCATTCCCAGCACTGACCGTGGATTAATGCAGGTCCCTTCGCCAGCTCTGCTCTCCATTCAGCTCACCAACTCCCGCCTTCAGCGCTACTGTGCTTCCTGTGAGTGGCGGCAAGAATGAGTTTGGGCAGCTCTGCCTGCCGGTATGGATTCAAGCTGGTTCAGACTTGGCGAGTCACTCACTGCAAAAACGCTGTGTCCCGTAATTTTTAGCTATTTCAGTTGTAGTCCTGAAGTATTTGACAAGCGTTTTTACGTTTTAATTTCTTCCTGTGTCAAGAGGATCCATCTCCCTCTGTCTGGGTCTCTCCAGGGTGTTTTATTCTGGCAAATGAGTTGTTTCTTCCTGGAGTTTTTGTATTTTGTTGCTCACTGATCGGCCATCTTGTCTTCCCCCCTAGGGTGCTATTTAATTTCCATGTGATAATGAAGTTCTTATGGTTTCCTTTGGCACAGATTTCCAATTTCATTGCACTGTGGTCTGATAGTATGCATGGGATAATTTGAATTCCTTTGCATTTACTTAAGCATATTCTATGAGCCAGTATATTGTCTATTTTGGAGAATGTCCCATGTGCAGCTGAGAAGAATGTGTATTCTGATTCCATGGGGTAGAATACTTTATAGACATCCACTAAGTCCATTTGTTCAAAGTTTGGTTTAGTTCTAATATTTCATTATTGATTTTTTGTCTAGTTGATCTTTTTGTGACAGTGGGGTACTGAGGTCTTCCAATACAATTGTATTAGGGCTTATTTGGTTTTTCCTGTCCATTAGTATTTGTTTTATATAGTTGGGTACACTGGTATTTATGGCACATATATTTATGATTGTTTTATCTCTTCCTTTTTAATTGTTCCCTTTACGAGGATGTAGTTACCTTCCTTATCCATCTTAATCAGTCTTGGCTTGAAATTTACTTTGGCTGTAAATAGAATAGCTACCCCTGCTTTTTTTTGTTTCCTGTCACATGGAGTATTGTTTTCCATCCTTTGATTTTCAGTCTATGACTTTCTTTTTGAATTAAATATGTTTCTTGTATGCAGCATGTTGTTGGATCTTGCTTCTTGATCTATTGTGCCAGTCTATGTCTTTTGGTTGGTGAGTTGAGGCCATTAACATTGATGGTTATAACTAATATGTATTGATTTATCCTTTTCATGTTATTTTCCTGTTGTTGGCTTCCCCCTTTTCCCCTTCCCTCTAATTGTTGCCTTCCCTGGTGAATTCCTTCTGCTGGGGTTCATGGAGCTATAGTCCTTATTATCTCTTTTTAGAATGTCCTTTAGAACATTTTGGAGTACTGGTTTGGTGATCATAAATTTCCTCAGATGTTCTTTATCATGGAAATATCTTACTTCTCCATCAATTTTGAAAGATAGTTTTGTGGGGTATATCAATCTGGTTTGAAAGTTGTTTTCCTTTAGAACTTGGAGTGCTTTACTCCAAGCTCTCATTGACTTGAGAGTTTGTGCTAAGATTCTGATGGGTTTTCCTTTTTAGGCATCTCTTTAACAGCTTTTAATATCCTGTTCTTGTGTTAAATTTCTGCAATCTGGACTATGATAAGCCTGGTTGTAGAATTTTTTTTTCATTGCTATTTGGAGTACTATATACCTCGTTTATCTGAATGTCAAATTCTTTTTCTCTACCAGGAAAGTTTTCTGTCATGATGTCTGTGAACATTTTAAAAACATCATTTATGGTATCTTCTGCTTGTTCATTGACTCCAGTTAATCTTACGGTATTCTTCTTTATCTCATCCAGTACCTGTTGGATTGATTTCTCATGGTCCCTTGCTAGTTTTGAGAAATACTTCTTGTCGTGGTCGCTAACTGCAACCTGTCTTCAGTATCTGAGATCCTGTCTTCACACTGGCCTAATCTGGTTTGAATACTTTCAGTGGAGTTTTTATTCTCTTGGCTGCCTGCTTGAATCTGCTTTATGGATTCCATTTTGTTGCTATGCTGATCTTTCATAATTTTCTGGGGTTGCATTTTGCTTTAAGTGTCTTATTTTATTTTCTCTCTTTTTTTAGTTTAATTCCTGGGGTGATGCTTGTAGGTTGCCCATTGTGGGTTGCTTTATTGGTAGCATTTTGGACCCTTAGTGGATAATTACTTCCCTGAAGTATCTTCAGGGTGTAGCCTGTATTTTGGGTTTTGAGTCTGTTGGAAGATCTTGCAGGTTCATTTTGTTGGAGATGAGAGGTTGTTGCTTATTTGGACTAGTCCCTGGTTCTTTGGCACTGTGCCATATAGTATTTTCTGTGACCCTTAGTCAGTGTTAGTCATGGATTATCAAGACCAACAGCTGTTTAGAACAATTATGTCAGTTTTGGCTATACTGGTACCAATAGCATCACACACAACCTAGAAAACAGAAACTGAGCTAGTCCTTAATTTGCAACTTTTAACCATATTAACTAGCTTTGTGATTATATAACTGTTGTTATCTCAAATATTGAGTACAGTTATCCAAGTATTGTAATCCCTTTTCCAGTCTTCCTCACAATCCAAAAAGTTTTATTTATAATACCACTGAGACATTATTGGAATCCCAGCAAGATAATTCCAATCTACCACATCCAATGCAACCCATGGTGAGAGTAATGACACCAAGACATATTGCAAGTTAAGGGCAGCCAAGGGGTCCTAAGTCCAGTCCCCATGAGGATATGCAGACAGAGGCCTTGATCCTAGGCATCTCCCAGAATTTATTATCTTGCGAAGAAGGGGGTGGCTTGAGGATGAGTGACAGTGAGCATGGTGGGAACTACCTGAGTAACTTGAACTGGCTAGTCAGGTAGTGAGAAAAGCATCTCTGCAGAGATCCTCCGACTGCTGGTGCAGACTTTCTACCTTCTATCACTGACCTTTGGGTTTTCTCAATACAGATCCTTGAAACAGACTTGTATGAGAGATTATTGTCGACTCTAGGCCTCCAGTTGGACTTGTAGAGTACATTGCTATGGGCTGTAGGTCTTCAGCTGGACTCATACAGGACACTGCTATGGAATCTAGGCCCTCAGCTGGATTTTTGGGTCTTTAGTGTGTGGACAGATCTCCTTCCTTTTTTGCATTTGACTCTGGGTGAATTTTATAAAATAGTCCTATAAGTTACTGTCCAGTAATATAAATATGTGTCCTTTTCTCTTGGAAACCTTTACTGCAACAATAGACATCTACTAAGTAATTTATTCTAAAGTTTGGTTCAATTCCAACATTTCTTTCTTTTCTATTTTTTTTTCCCCCTTTGGTACTGGGGATTGAACTCATGACCTTGCACTTGCCAGGCAGGTGCTTGTGCTGCTGAGGTAAATCCCCACCAATTCTAACATTTCTTGTTGATTTTTTTGTCTGGTTGATCTGTTTATGATAGTAGAGTATTGAGGTCTCCCATTACAATTGTATTAGTGCTTGTTTGATTTTTCCTGTCTTTATATTTGTTTTATATAGTTGGGTGTGCTGGTATTTAGTGCCTATATATGATGATTGTTATATCTTCTTCTTGGATTTTCCCTTAACAAAGATGTGACTTTCTTTGTGTTTCTTGATCAGTGTTGACCTGAAATCCACTTTGTCTGCAAATAGAATAGCTACCCCTGCTTTTTTTCTGGGGTGCTATAGCATGGAGTATTGTTTTCCCTGTTTTGACTTTCAGTCTATGAATTTCTTTTTGACTTAGATGTGTTTGTTGTATGTAGCCTATTGTCAGATCTTTTTGCTTGATCCATTCTTCTAGTCTGTGTCTTTTGATTGGTGAATGGAGATCATTTACATTGATGGTTATAAGTGATATGTATGGACTGATCCTTTTCATGTAATTTTCCTGTTGTTGGTTTCCTATCTTTCCCTTCTATTTAATTACTTGCCTTGCCTAGTAGATTCCTTCTGTTGGGGTTCATAGAGTTGTAGTTTTTGTTATCTCTAGAATGTCCTTCAGAACGTTTTGGAGTGCTGGTTTCGTGGTCACGAATTTCTGCAGGTCGTCTTTGTCATGGAAATACCTTATTTGTCCATCAGTTTTTTTTTTTTTTCCCTATCTTTGAGACACGGTCTCACCATGCAGTTCAGGCTGGCCTTGAGCTCACTTTGTAGTTCAGACTGGTCTTGAACTCAAAATGATCCTCCTGCCTCAGCCTCCCAAGTGCTAGGATTACATGTGTGCACCACCAGCTCTTGTTCCTCAGTTTTGAAAGATAGTTTTATGAGGTACATCAGTCTAGGTTGATGGTTGTTTTCTTTGAGCGTTTGAAATACTTCAGTCCTAAAGCTTTCCTTGACTTCTGGGTTTGTGTTGAAAACTCTACTCTGATTCTGATGGGCTTTCCCTTATAGAGGATCTGTTTTGTTTTTTTTTTTTCTCTAACAGCTTTTACTATCCTGTTCTTGTGTTGAATTTCTAGAATCTTGAGTATTACATGCTGTGGTGTAAATTTTTTTTTATCATAACTAATTAGAGTTCTATATGCCTCACTTATTTGTATGTCAAATTCTTTTTCTGCACTTGAGACGTTTTCTGCTATTACTTCAGTAAACAGGTTTTTAACATCTTTTGCACTATCTCCTGTTTTTTCATTGACTCAGATTAGTCTTCTTTGCACTGTGTAGCAGCTGTTGGATTGATTTTTCATGGTCCCTTGCTTTTTTTTTTTTTGGTCCTGAGGATCAAACTCACAACCTCACGCTTGCCAGGCAGGCACTTAAGCCACTGAGTTATATCCCCAGCCCCTATCGCTTGCTATTTTTAAGAAATCTTTCTTTTCATGATTGTTAACTGTAGTCCTGCCTTTTTTTTTTTTTTAAAGAAAACAAAAACAATGGTACAAAATTTTAAAATGAGATGTAGGAGAGTAACAATAGTACATTGTACGTTGTTATTTTCCAAGTAGTTGCTCCTATTATAAGCTATAGGCATAAAAAATTGATCAAGCAGTGGAGGCATGCACCTTTCTTTTTTTAAATGAACTAATATCAATTAGTAGTATAACTATATATATATATATATATATATATATATATATATATATTTTCTCTTTATTTTCTCCTTTCTCCATCTCAATTTCTCTTTTTTCTTTTGAACAGCTTGCTTCCACTTAACAGTATCTATTGTATATTCTGGGTCCTATTTACTTTTTTAGTTTCTTACACTAGGGAGACAATACGATGTTTACACATGTGAGTTTGATGTGTTTCAGTTATGAGTATGGTCTCAAGTTGCATCCATTTCCCTATAAATGTCTCCAGTTTATCCTTCTTTATGACTGAGTAGTACTCCCTTGTATAAAAATACCATATCTTTTTTATCCATTCCTCAGTTGATGGACATTTAGGTTGTTTCCAAGATCTGGCTGTTACAAATTATGCTGCTATAAACATGGGTGCATGTATATCACTGTGCTTTTAATTCTTTTGGAAAGATACTCAGAAAGGAAATAGCTGGGTCGGATGGGACCTCTAGTCTTAATTTTTTGAGGAATCTCCACACTGATTTCCATGGTGGTTGCACCAGTCTGCATTCCCACCAACAGTGGAGGAGGATTCCTTTCCCCCACAGCCCCTCCAGCATTTGTTATTCCTTGATTTCTTGATGATAACCATTGTTTCTGGGGTAAGATGAAATCTCAGTGTTGTTTTAATTTGCATCTCTCAGATGACCAATGATGTTGAACATTTTTTCGTATATTTATTTGCCATTGACATTTCTTCATCTGAAAAGTGTGTATTGATCTCCATTACCTGTTTTTGGATTGAGTCCTTGAGTTTG
This sequence comes from Hydrochoerus hydrochaeris, assembly GCA_004027455.1. Taxonomy (NCBI): domain Eukaryota; kingdom Metazoa; phylum Chordata; class Mammalia; order Rodentia; family Hydrochaeridae; genus Hydrochoerus; species Hydrochoerus hydrochaeris. The sequence continues at coordinate 148,602 of PVLA01004493.1, forward strand.
AGGGATCTGATTTTTTTTCCAGTTCTTTTTATGTTCTAGATAGAAGTCCTTTGTCTGAGGGATAGTTGGCTAAAAGTTTTTTCCACTCTGTGGGTTGTCTTCTCATTATTTTGGTGATTTTGGACAGCAGTGAGGGGGAGCTACCAGGATTTGAACTTAGAACTTTGGAATTGCCAGGGACATGCTTGTGCCACTGAGCTGTATTGCCGGTCTGGTGTTTTCTTTTGATGTGCAGAAGCTGTTTAATAAAATGAGATCCCGATTGTTGATTCTTTGAAGTGTTCCTGTGCTGTTTAGGTTTTGTTCACAAAGTCTTTACCTACCCCTGTCTTCAAGATTTTTACCTAAATTCTCTTCCAGTAGATTTAGTGTTTCTGTTTTAACATTTGGATCTTTGATCCATTTTGACTTTACTGCATGGTGATAGACATAGGCCTAGTTTTAGTCTTCAGCATGTTAGAGAGGCAGTTTTTCCAGCATTGTTTATTAAAGGCTATTTTTCTTTTGTTTGTCTTCTATATCTGATATTCTGCCCTCATATTTGATCATTCTGTTTTGTATACTTTCATGTTTTCTTTTTCTTTCTTTTCTTTCTTTTTTTGAAACAGGTCTCTCTGTGTAGTTCAGGGTGGCCTTAAACTCACTATATAGCCCAGACTAGCCTTGAATTTGCAGTAATCCTCCTGCCTCAGCTTCCTGAGTGCTGAGATTGCAGGTGAGTGCCACCATGCCCAGCTTAATGGAATTTTAAATCCCCTGAATATCTGTTTCAATCTGTTTCATGGATTCCATTTGTTTCCTATGTTGGATGTTTATAGTTTCCATCGTTTTCCTGAGCTCCTCTATTGTTTTTTTAGCTGTATGTACTAACCACTAAACATGTCTTTCATTATGGACACTATCTCTGTAGTTCTCTGAGAAATTATTTCTTAGTTAAATTTTTTCTAGAGCCTCATTCATCTGCTTTGATACTTCTGCTGTTACTACTTCAGAAAATTTGAATCGTTCCTCCTCATTGCTCCTTGGGTTTGCCTTTGATGAGCTGGAAGTCTGGTTTTGCATCTTGCTTAAACGTGTTCTCAGGGCTGGTGATTTAGCTCAGTGGCTTAAGTGCCTGCCTTGCAAGTGCAAGGTCATGAGTTTGATCCCTGGTACCAAAAAAACAAACAAACAAACAAAAACCGTTCTCATTTGCTGTTTTTTTTTTTCTTAATTCCTGTGTTGATGCTTGAAAATTGCTTATGGTAAATAGTGTTTTTAAAAAATTGGGTTTATTGGTACATTTTGTGTATACATAATGATCACATTCATCATAGGAAGTTAGGGAATTTGTACCTATACATGATATAACTTGATTTATTTATTTTATTTTATTTTTTGGTACCAGGGATTGAACTCATGACCTTGTGCTTGCCAGGCAGGTGCTTATGCCTGCTGAGCTATATCCCCAGCCCAACTTGATTTATTTTTACTCCCATTGACAAGTAACTTTATTGCTAGTATTTAGAACCCTTAGGAAACAACTGCTTGTCAGGGATGTCTACCAGATGTAGCTGGCTTTTGGAATTTGAGTCTGTTGCAAGATTCTCTCTCTTCAATTTATTGGGGGAGGGAAGTTGCTGCCTATTTGAGCTAGCCCCTGGTCCTTTGACACTGACCTTTAGTATTTATTTATGACCTTAGGCAATCTCAGTCTTGACAAATCTGGAAAAACAACTGCTTAGAACATAATTATGTCACCTTGGCTAAAGTCAGCAATAACAGTAGCATCAAACACTGACAACCTAGAAAATGACAAACTGTAGTTTCAATTAATTTACTGCCTTTAACTGTATGAACTAGATTTGCAGTTATACAACAAAATCTAAAAGCAGAAAATTGTATACAGTAAATATACCCTTAGTATGGTAATTTTACCTGTGGGAGAAAATTTTAAAGGGGTTAGGTGGAAAAAAAATAGAGAAATAGAAGAGGAAGAGATTGGAAGCAAGGCTCATGGACAAAGGAAGATTATACAAACTTTGGAAAACTAGTAAAGACAGGTGGGAATGAGAAAATGAAGAAATAAAAACAACAGCAGAGCAAGAACAACAAAAAACTAGAAACAATGTTCACATTCATAAAAAAAAAGAACAAACAAGAAAATCAAAACAAGAGGAAAAAGAGAATAAAAAAAGTCTACTTCAAGGCATATCTCTGCTGTCTGGTAGACAAAGGGCAGATCCATGTCAATTAATCCCAGCAAGCTAGCCATAGTTTTATGGCAGGGTAGTGGGTAATTCCAGCAACCCTGCACCTTTATTTCTACTGCCGTTCAGACTGGTTTCAGGTTGTGAGGCTGGAAACTGATTTGTTCAGCCTGCAACAGTCCATGTGCCTCCTGCTGGCTTTAACTCAGCTCCCTGACCTCCTGCTGAGTTGAATCATTTCTGCCTCACCCTGACATTGGGAATCACTAGATGGAGCCAGCCCAGGGCTACTCTGAGTTCTGAACTCTATTGGTCTCTATGCAAGATGGCTACTGGCCATTTACTCTCTCAAGATATTTGAACCTGAATAACTTATCAGTCACTGCAGTCCACTGTGTCCACTGCTCCAGTCCACTGGTGCATTTCTTGTGGAGGGGTCTGGGGTCGCCAATAGTTACCATGGATCTGAGGTTCTAGCTGCCCCTCCAACATAGTGAGTCAGGCCTCAAGGAGATATTGCTGCTTCCCACCACCTTCTTTGTTGTAGTCTCTTTTCTCTCCTGATGGGGCCCAATTCTCACTTCAGATCCTTGCTGGATCCCAGGGACACACTTCCCTCCTTTGCCTCACGTTGCTATATTCCAGTGTTTGAACACCAAATCTCAGAGAGGCTAGTTCTGTGCTCTTCACCACTTTGCCATCTTTCTGGGAGACCTCTTATTTTTAGAATATAGGTGTGAATGGATGTTTCTGGGGAATATTTTGGTGTTCTGGTCAGGAACTCTTTTTTTTTTGTTTTTTAAATTATTTTTGGTACTGAGGATCGAACTCACAACCTAGTACTTGCCAGACAGACACTTATGGTGCTGAGCCAAATCCCTGGCCCCTGGTTAGGAACTCTTAACCAATTCTTGTTTCAAAGATGATCTGTTACCTTGAAATGGACCAGATTTCTTGGAAGACACTATCCTTTTGGCTTTCAAGGGGAATTGAGATGTCCTGATAACAAAATTTATACAGTAGTTGGAGACTAGTATTAAAAATGTATTTTTAAAGAAGAACATGACTGCCTTAAGCCCAGCCTTTTACATTGGGTCAGAGCAAAAAGGTATGGACCACAATATGTATCCTATGTGTGTGTGGCTGAGACTTTTGTATTTGTGCTAAAATACATTTATTTTTCTCTAGCAAAATTCTCCTGCTTTGGTACCAGTTTTCTGTCTTGTATATGTCCTTCAGTATATATGAGGCAGTGATTTTGTTTCTGCTGTTGTTATCCAGTGTTTATGTTTTATCTATTGTTAAAAGATTACATCTTCAAACAGAGTTGTAAAATAGCTCATTGGTTATATTGGAAATGTTGGGGTTTGGTGAGGCAAAAGTAAAAGTGGTAAACATAAGAGATTATTTGCCAGAATATTTAAAATGCCAAGTAGTACCCCAGAATAAACATCATGTTTAAAGTAGATTAACATCCTACTGCTTTTATTTCAGGAGGACTTTAAAACAGTGATTTTTTTTAGTTAGTACAAATTGAACCTAGCAATGTGTGTTACTTATCAAGAACATGGAATGTTTTCCCCCCCCCGGTATCAGGGATTGAACTCACGACCACGCGCTTGCAAGACAGGTGTTTATGCCACTGAGCTAAATCCCCAGCCCCCAAAACATGGAATGTTTATATGGGATTAAGTTTCTGAAGAGACCGTGATTCTCTAGTATTTTCAATGAATCCTGAGATGACTTCTTAATTGACAGGTAGCTTTTAGTTCAGTTGATCTTTCTTCCTAAAAGTACTTTCCTTTCTTGGCTTCATGATGCAATCTTGGTTTTCTTTGTATCTCACTATCCATTTCTTAGTCTCCTTTACTGTTTTCCTTAACATTTCTAAATATTAAACTGACCTTGGGTTTAGCCATTGGATTATTTTTTTTCTCTTGTTTTCTTTTTTTCTTTTTTGGTGCCAGGGATCGAACTCATGACCTCAGAACCTTGTGTTTGCCAAGCAGGCATTTATTTGACTGAACTAAATCCCCAGCCCCCTCTTGTTTTCTTATTGTTGACTTTTTAAGAGTTCTTTGGTGTACTCTGGGGGTGGGAGTGGGGAATTGAGGGAAGAGGTTCACAAATTTGAGCCCAGCTTGAACAACCTAATGACTTAGTGAGACTTTGTCTCAGCATGAAAAAAGGGATAGGAATATAGCTCAGTGCAAAGGCCCTGTATTCACTCTCCAGTTATGGGGGAAAAGAAAAAAAAAAAAGGATTCTGAGTGTGAGAACTTTATCGCATAGGTGTTTTGAAAATATTTTCTCCCATCTATGACTTTCATCAAATTTTTAAAAAATTATTTTTAGCTTTTTGTTTTAAGAATATTTCGTACTTTCTCATACTGCCAGATCCTCCAAGTTCATCTTGTATTTTCCCTGCCCTCTCAGTGAATATAGAGGTAATATATGTACTAATGCAAGTGTATATATAATATCCACATCTATATCCATATTTTGTGTGTCTATCTGTCTGTCTGTCTCTCTGTCTGTCTGTGTTTGTTTATATTGAGACAGGGTCTCACTGTGTAGTTCTGGCTGACCTTGCATTCACTTTATAGCCTAGGCTGACCTCAGACTTGCAGTGTTCCTCTTGCCTCAGCCTCATGAGTGCTGGGATTACAGGTGTGTGCCACCATGCCCAGCATTTATTCGTTCATTCATTCATTCATTCATTCACTTTATAGTTCAGGCTGGCCTTGAACTTGCAGTCATCCTCCTGTTTTAATCTCCCAAGTGCTAGGATTATAGGTGCGTACCATCAGGTTTGGCCAATATAGATATGTTAAACTATAAGTTCCCATTGAAGTATCCAACTCTTCTTTTTTTGTCTGTACTAGAAATTGAACACAGGGCCTTGTGAATGGTAGGTAAAGCACTCAGCTCTGAGCTGCATCCCTAGGCTGACATCTCTGACTCTTGTTCAGTACCATAGAGTTCATTCTGGTGTTTTTTCATTTCCTACCATTTCCCTACTCATTTACTTATTTTTCTCAGTATATGTATGAAGAAATTTCAAAATTGTTTTTCTGACTTCCTGTGGGAGTTAACGAATTAGTTAACCCAGAGTTAACAGTGATAACTTCTTTGTTTAAATTCTTCTGTATTTTACTTATTTTTTTACATTGAAAATGGCATAAAACATGCTGATTTTTTAAAACTTGAGTTTTTATTTAATGTGTTGACCTCTTACATGTCAATAAAAATACTCTCATTTAAAATTTTTTTCAGGCTGGGCATGGCGGTATGTGCCCATAACCCCAGCAACTTGGGAGGGTAAGGCAGGAAGATTTCTGTGAGTTTGAGGCCAGGTTGGGCTGCATGAGCAAGCTCAAGGCCAGCCTGTGCTTCATAGTGAGACCTTCTCTCAAACCATCCTGGAATTTTTTTTTGTTTGTTTCAGAATTTGATCCTTTTTTTGATTCTTTTAGTACTAGTCATTTTTTATTTATATCAACTCAGTTTTACTTCATGATTTTACAGAAGTATAGTTTTTTTTCTTATGATGAGAATCTTAACTGTACTTACGTTGAAGTCATTTTATGGTTAATATGTTTAAGTTCTGTTGAAAATGAATTCGTTTCCTGAATGGTTTGTTGTCTTTTTTATTTTTTTAAGTTAAAAAATTTTTTTCTTATTTTTAAGAGACAGGGTCTCATTAAGTTGTCCAGACTGCCTCTGAACTCCTGGGTATAATTGATCCTTTTGCTTCAACCTCCTAAGCTGTTGAGACTATGAGTATGTACTACCATGCCTTTTGGCTTTTTAGGTTTTTAAGGTATAATTTAAATACTGTAAATGTATTTGTTTTAATTTGGTAAGCTTTTACAAACACATATTCTTACGCTGTTATGTAATTACTTAGTATGAAGTTACATTACATCAGATCATTCAGTCATGCCCATTTGTGATTAGTCTTTATCCTTTATCCCCATCCTCTGGTGTCCATTAATTTATTTTCTGCCCTTGTAGTTTTTTTTTTTTTTTAAAGAGTACTTTGTAAATAGAATGATACAATGTGTAACCTCTTTGTGGTTGCAGTTGTCATCCTCCTTCTCCTCTCTCTTCCTTTTTCTTCCTCTTCTTTCCTCTCCCTTTCCCAGACCTTCTGCTTTCCCATTTTTCTCCTGTTCTCTCCTTCTCCTCCCCAACCCTGTTCTCTTTCTTCTTTGACTTGCCCAAGCACGTCAGGCTAACCTTTAACACAGTTATGTAGCCCACTCTGGCTTTGAACCTGTAATCCTCCTGCCTAAGCTTTCCAGCTGCTGGGATTATAGGTGTATGACACCATGCCCAAGTTGTGTCTAGTCATCTTTGATTTAATGTAACACTTTTGAAATTTTTTTCCATATTCTGCATGAACAGTAGTTTGTTCCTTTTTATTGCTGAATAACATTGTACTGTATAGGTGTACAATAATTACTTTTAAATGGAATTGTGGGATTTTAAATGGAATTGTGGGAATGGAATTGCTGGGTTGGATGGAAGTTTCTTTAGAAGAAATCAGCAAACTCTTCCAAATGGCTACACTACTTTGCATGCCAACCAACCAGCAGTGTATGAGAGTTCTAGTTGGCTTGTATCCTCATAAACACTTGATACATACATTCTTTTTATGGGGAGAATATGTGTATTAGAATTAGCCAGCTGGACTCAGTTCAGATGATCCCAATTTTGTTGACAGTATCCAAAGCATCATAATCAGGGCCAGTCAAACATATGCCTTCTTTCCATTAGGCCTGATCAGGGTATTGACCTTGGCCACGTCAGTATCATAGAACTTTTTTGTAGCTGGTTTGATCTGGTACTTGGCTTTGACATCTCAACATACAATGAACATGAGTATGTTGAGAACCAGTTGGTTGTAGGTGTGTGGGTTTATTTCTGGAATCTCTGCTATTGGCCTTTATTTAAAAATGCCAGTGCCATACTGTTTGGTTACTATGGCTTTGTGGTATGTCTTGAAACCAGAAATTGTGATACTTCTACCTTTATTCTTTTTGTCAGTATTATTTGGTTAGTTAGAGTCTTTTGTACTTCAATATGTTTGTTTTGATTTTCTGAGACAAAGTGACAGTGTGTAGTTCAGGCTGGTCTTGAACTGTAGTCCAGGTTGATCTCAAACTCATGGTGATCCTCTTGCCTCAGCCTCCCCTATGCTGGGATTACAGGTGTGTGTCACCATGCCTGGCTTGTATGTCAATATGAATTTTAGAATTGTTTTTTCTAGTTTTGTAAAGAATGTAATTGGTGTTTTAATGGGGATTGCATTGAATTTGTAGATCACTTTGAGTAGTGTGTTCGTTTGTTTGTTTTTTGAGAGAGGAGTCTCACTATGCAGTTCAGGCTGGCCTCAAACTCACAGCAATCCTCTCTCATGGATTACAGGTGTGCATCACCACCCTGGCTTAGTATAGATGTTTTAACATTAATTCTTCCAATCCTCGAGCAAAAGAGGGCTGTGTGTGTGGATGTGTCTTCAGTGTCTTTGTTTTGTGTGTGTGGATGTGTCTTCAGTGTCTTTTATTAGTGTTTTGTAATTTTTATTGTAGAGGTCTTTCACTTTGTTTATTCCTAGATATTTTATTTTTTGCAGCTATTGTGAATAGGATTGCTTTCAGATGTCTTTCTTAACAAAATTGTTATTGCATTCTGTAGGTTAATTTTGTGTCTAGCTACTTGTTAATTTATCAGTTCTAATTATCTTGGTGGAGCCTTGCAGACTTTTGTGTAGAAACTTACCATCTGTAAACAAGAATAACTTAACTTCATCACATTTTGTATACTTTTCTCTTGCCTAACTGCTTTACCAAAACTTCCATTACTGTATTGCATAAGAACTGTGAATGTGGATACTCTTATCTTGTTCTTCATCTTGGAGGAAATACTTTTCAATGTTTCTCCATTCAGTGTGATGTTGGCTATTAGTTTTTCATATGTAGCCTTTATTAATGACCTTTCTATACCTAATTTGTTCAAGACATTTCGTGAAGAAATGTTGAATTTTATCAAATGCTGTTTCTGTATGTACTGGAATGATCATATGATATTAATCCTTCATTATATTGATGTGATATATTGCATTTGATTTTTCTTTTAGGAGCTACCTTTAACATTCGCTGTGGTGTATGTTTGCCAAGTTACTCTCTCTCAGCTTCTATTTTAACTTCTCCATTTTTGATATTTTCATTGTTTTTAAGGCCAGGTTAATAGCGTTTTCTGTCATACTTTAAAAATGTCATACCATTGTCTTCTGCTTCATATGGTTTGTGTAATTTTTTTATTTCTCTGATTATAATGTATCATTTCTCTGCCTGCTGTCAAGATTTTCTCATTGTTTTTGAGTTTCAGGGGTTTGAATATGCTCTGTCTAGGTTTTGTGTGTTTTCCTTTTTGAATGTTGTGTTTGGGATTCTTTGTTTTGTTTTTGTTATTGTTTATTTTTTGTCCATTGTCTTTACAAATATTTCTTCAGCCCCATTCTCTTCTCTTTTTCTTTTGGATCTGTAATTACATATCTTAGACTGTTTATATTGTCTCATAAGTCTTAATGCTGCATCTAATTTTTTTTACCCTTCTCTTTGTGTATTATTACTATAATTATTATTTTTATTAGTATTTATGGTACTGGGTGCTAAACCCAGGGCTTTTGCCCTGAGCTACATCACCAGTCCTTTTTCTTCTTTTCTTTTCTTTTCTTTTCTTTTCTTTTCTTTTCTTTTCTTTTCTTTTCTTTCTTTCTTTCTGTACTGGGGACCAGACTCACGACCTCGAGTTTGCCAGGTGCTAAGCTAAATCCCTGGCCCCTCTTTTCCTTTTCCTTTTGTCTTTCTGTTCTTTTCTTTTTTTTTTTGGATACAGGATCTTGCTAAGTTAAGTTGCTCAGGCTGAGCTTGAACTTGTGATCCTTCAGCCTCTGTCTCCCAGAGTGTTGGGATTTTAGGCATGTGTCACCATACTTAGCCTTGACTGATCTTTGTTAACTATATTCCAGTTTACTTGAACTTTGCCACCTATCAAACAAGGAGCACTATAAATTGAGTTTTGAGCTTAAGATTTTTCTGGGCCATATATTGGTTGAATTTGGATCACAACCCATAAGTAGGTCAGCTATGACTATACATTCTCAGGGGACAGTTTTGTTTTTTCATTCTGTTTATTACTAAAATATCAGTAAAAGTTTTATTGTGCCCTACTTGAAAGGCAAGTTTTATTTCTTCATCACTCCTAGACTGAAGGTGGAACCCTTGAGAGGAAACCTAGCTTTAATAGAGGATTTTCCCGAGAGCATCCTCTTTTTGGATGGCCCCTTGTTTTATCTCATTTTAAATCCTGTTGCTTTGCCAGTGAGGATGCTCATGGTTTCCGGGATTTAGTAGAAAGTAAGGGTAAAAGCCCGTTTTCTGCTTTGTTATATTGTTGCTTTCCTTATTTCACTTCATTTTAGACCTTCTTGTAATCTTTTGTTTATGTTAATTCAGAAAAACATTAACAAATATTTTCTCTTTGTTTTTAATCAGGAGTGTTTAGGGTATCTGCTCTATTATGCTATTGGGCATTTCATACTATGGATGTGTCATAACTTTTAAATCATACTTTTTTCTTTATAAAAACTTATGAAGTAAAGATTGTTTAGTACATAAATCTTTGTGTTCATGTACAAGTAATTTTTTTATAAGTAATTTTTATCACCAGAGGTTCTTCCTCTCCTCCTCCTCCTCCTCCTCCTCCTCCTCCTCCTCTTCTTCTTCTTCTTCTTTTTTTTTTTTTTTGATACAGGGTCTTGTTTATTTCAGGCTGGTCTTGAATTTACCATGTAACCCAGGCTGACCTTGAATTCAAAGCAGTCCTCCTGTCTCTGTCTCCCAGAGTGCTAGCATTATAGACATGCACTATCACACCACACCTGATTAGATAGAGTCATTCTTACTTAGTCTTTTCTGTGCTTTTAAATTTGTGGATGCCCTGAAACCTAATTGCTGTTAAGTAAGTTTCAGATATCAAATAAAGTATACCATCGTAAACATTTTGTTTCTTTTTCTTTTTTGGTACTGGGGATCAAACTCATGACCTTGTGCTTGCCAGGCAGGTGCTGAGCTAAATCCCCAGTCCCCAACATTTTGTTTCCTTTTGAATGTAATTTAATTTTGCTTATTTTTTAAAAATGAACTTTATTGGTACATTTTAGGTATACATAATGATATTCATCATAGAGAATTTGTAACTGTACATGATATATTTTGGTGATTCCATTTTTCCCCATTACCTCCCTCCCTTTTAACCCCTCTTCCCTTCCTTATATATAAATGCTTTCATTTTTTTCCTTCTATTCTTTTTTCCTTTTGCACTCCTTTCTCTTCCCTTCTGCTCAGTTCTCCTTCCTATTTGAACATTTTCTTCCTATTTCACAATATCTATTACACATTTTGGTCTTTATTTACATTATCAGTTTCTCACATCGGAGAAACTGCTATATTTGAACATGCGTGTCCAATTTATTTCACTTAAGAGTATCATCTCACAGTATATCTATTTACCTAAAAATGTTTCAAGTTTATCCTTTTTGATGGCAGAATAGTTAGTAGTCCATTGTAGGAAAAAACACATTATCCGTTCAGTAGATGATGGGCATTTGGGCTGTTTCCAAGATTTAACTATAATTGTGCCGCTATAAATATGGGTATGCATATATTGCTGTGGTATGATGCTTTTAATTCTTTTGCAAAGATACCTAGAAAGGGAATAACTGGGACAATGGAACCTCTAGTTTTAATTTTTCGAGCAATCTTCAAATTGTTTTTTCCACAGTGGTTGTAATCAGTCTATACTCCCACCAGCAGTGGAGAAGGCTTCCTTTTTCTCCACAGCCCCACCAACATTTGTTATTGGTAGATTTGTGTCTTTCTCTGTCTGGCTTGCTTGCTTGCTTTCTGAGACAGGGTCTTGCTTTGCAGTTCAGGGTGGCCTTGAACTCATTATGTTGATTAGGCTGGACCTGACCTTGTGGCTTTCTGAGACAGGGTCTTGCTTTGCAGTTCAGGGTGGCCTTGAACTCATTATGTTGATTAGGCTGGACCTGACCTTGTGGCAGTCCTCTTGCCTCAGCCTTTGGAGTGCTGAGATTACAGGCATGCACCACCACATCTGGCTGATTGATTTCTTGATAATAGCCAGTAGTAAGGTGGAATCTCAGGGTTGTTTCAATTTGCATCTTTTGAATGACAAATGATGTTGACTTTTTTTTCATATATTTGTCATTTCTGTGTCTTCATCTGAGAAATGTCTGTTCATTTCAGATGCTCATTTTGAATTGAGTCTTTACATTTGGGGTGTCTGATATTTTTGAATTCTTTGTATGTTCTACGTGTTAGTCCTCTGTCTGAGGAACAGCTGGCAAAAATTTTTTTCCCACACTATGAGTTGTCTCTTCACTCTGTTGGTGGTTTCTTTTGCTGTGCAAAAGCTTTTTAATAAGATCCCCGTAGTTAATATTTTGTGATTATTTCCTATGTGATTGGAGTTTTGTTCATAGAATGTTTTCCTACAGCAACTTCTAAAAGAGTTCTACCTGTTCTCCCAGAATCCGCCATGCTGGATCTTGGGGGACCCACCAAGAAATCAACAATCTAGCCTTCCTGGTAAGCAGTGCACACCTACCGGCCCATGAGCTGAAAATCAACAGGACACCCTGCCCCTCTCCCCCAACCAGATGGTTCCAAGGGCAGCCTGAGTTGATGGCAACTTAAGTACAGAATGCCACTAAATGCTGGAATTGTTTTGTTGATTACAGAGGCCAGTGGTCTGAGCATCTCTCTGGAGGATGACAGTATGCAATATAGCAAATAAGGGGGATTTCATTCTATCTTATCTTTGAAGTTAATACTGTTTTCACTGTTTTGCTTTGTTCTGATTGTTTTGCTTTATTCAATATTCTATTTTGATTGGTTTTATTGTGTTTTGTTTTTGTTTGATTTTGCTATACCTGATGGAATGGACAACTATTGTGAAGATAACAAGATGTAGTATGGTAGATATTGTTTTCCTCGTATCCTTCTCTGAAATTCTGTACCAATTTTGCTGCATTGTCTTGATTGGCTTTGTTCTCGTTTGTTATATTTTACGATTTTTAAAATTAAAAAAAAAGAATTCTAGTCTCTCAGCAGATTTAGTGTTTCTGTTTTAATATTTAGATCTTTGATCCCTTTCAAGTTTAGTTTAGTACATGGTAAAAGACATGGGTGTAATTTTAGTCTTTGACATGTGGAAGGCCAGTTTTTCCAGCACCATTAAAGAGGCTATCTTTCTTCCACTGAAGGTGTTTGGCCTCTGTTTCAAAGATAAGGTGATTGAGTATGTTGAGTTGTTTGTGCATCTCCTAATCTGTTCCACTGCTTCTGGTTCCTCATGTAACAAAACCAAAAGCCATCAGAAAAGTATACTTTCCAGGTGGCATAATTACAGATAATTGAGGAAGTAAAACAGTTGACTGTACAGAGGCACATGGGTTTGATTTCCTGGTGAAAACAGGCTTTTTACAAAGCAGTGACTCTTTCCCACGTTATATAATCCTTGTATTATAACCACATTATCTCTGTATCATTTGTCATATGAGAATACTTTCCATCTTCATAGTTTTTCTTTGTAACACCTTTGAACTTCAGAATCTTTTATTTTACATTTGGCTTTCCGTAAACAGGCAGGATCTCTGTGAGATTCTCCACTTTTTAGAAGCTATGCAGATTTGATAATGATGTCAAGATTCATTATCATGATATATTTTCTACAAATAGCATTTGGTAATTCACTGCCTTTTTATAAAAAAGCAACAGAGGTGAGGTATTTTCTAAAGAATTTCTTCATAAATCTAGGTATTTCTTGGAGCCTTTTCCAGTGTCTGTAACATATGCTGTCCTTTGAATTAAGGACTAAATCAGGTTATTTTGTTTGAATTTTGACGATGTACTACTTACTCCTTGAGGTAAACATTTGAGTTTGCACAACATTCATCTTTGTTTAAAACTTTTATGTCTGAGATGTCTTGGGCGTATAGTAGTATATCTGCCAGCCTCTGGCTTTGAAGTTCTCATAGTACAATATAGCTACTTTGTGGATGTGTAGCCATGGGAAAACCATGTTTTTGTTATCTAGTGTTCATGCTTTCTAGTAATTTTATTTTCTGCTTAAGGGTTTTAGTATCTGTTCATATACTTTCTTTTAAAAGGCTACATAAGTAATGACTTCACTTCTAATCTTAGCTCTGAAATTTGCCCATACTCTAATAAAGGAGATATTTAAAGATCTATTATTTGAGAATAGTACTAATTGGCCAGCAATCTGTGCTGTTTCAAAATGTATATTTTACTTTGAGAATTATTTCCATGGCTGAGTTTAAAATTGTGCATGTGATGACATAATTTGGTGACTCTCATCGACCTTGTTTTGTAATACTTTTTGCATTGTGTCCCTGAGACAGTGCAGTTCCAAATAACTCTTCTCAAATACTAGTATGACTTAATTCTGAGACAAATATTTTGTGCACTATAATCTTATCTGAAATAGTAACTGTCTCTTGAATCTAGTAAATACAAATATTTTAGGCATAAAGGACTTTCTAGGAAGAGAACTAAGTATTAATCATTGTTTCCTATGAATGTGGATAGTCTTCCTAGAATATACATGAGTAAACTTTTCACAAAGAATCAAATTACTGAAGACTGCCACCTGTGGTGGCATGTGCCTATAATCTCCCAAAGTTCAGAAAGTTGAGGCAGATGGCTTGCTGTGCGTTCAAGGCCAATCTGGGCTACATAGTGAATTCACGACCAGCTTAAACTATACAGTAAGACCCTGTGTCTCAAAAAAAAAAAAAGAAAAAGAAAAGAAAGACTGAAGAGATCATCAGTGGAATCATGTTGGGCTTGCCAAATTAGGAGTGTGACTTAATAATCAGTGGAGTGAAAAAAGTTACTCAGTTTGTATTAATATGTGGCAAGCTGTATTCATGAAGATAAGAGCAGTCATTGTACTTTTTATGGGTCTTATATCTATAATAAAAGACTTTGGGATGAGAGCCCATGTATGTCCAGTATTGTTTTTGGTGGGATCAGCAGAGGAAATTGTATATCGCTACCTTCATGTGTCATCTTGTTTGGCTTTTTTTTTTTAGAAATAATGTTTAGGGGGCTGGGGATTTAGCTCAGCGGGGCATTAGCGTCTGCCTGGCAAGCGCTAAGGTTGTGAGTTTGATCCCCAGTATCAAAAAAAAAAAAAAAAAAAGTGATGTTTAGGTCTTTGTTGCAGAATTCTAAGTACAAAGAGAATAAATAGTCTGCTTGACTTATTGTAATCTTTAATTGAAATCTATTTAGCTTAGACAATCCTGAAGGAGGTTTGAATAACTGAGGTTTTGCTTTGGTTTCAGTGAAAGGGAAATATTTCAGCTCACTTGAGGCAGTAGAACAGCTTGTTCTTCCTTTCCCTGCAGCTAGAATTATGAACATAAAGCCATAAAACAGATTCAGTGTTAATTTTTAACTTCCCCATATTTCCACCCTCATCAGTAGTAAATAATGTGCCTGATTATAAAATGGAAAAAGTTGAAATTTTCCACTTGTGTATTTTGAGCTTTTCAGAGGTATTATACACTCTGGAAATAATAATAAATGATACTGGGGCTTATACAGTGCGTTTTGTGTGAGAAGCTCATGTAAACACTAATGCATTGATCCTAACACAGTGCTTGATTGTGACTTTAAAAGGTCATGAGTTACTGCTGTTACAAAAAAGAGAGAAAGGAAGAAAGGAAGAAAAGAAAAGATGGAGGGAAGCTCCAATTTACAAATATTGTTTTAAAAAATCTGGATAAAAATGATATAAACTAAAAATAAAAGTTATAAGATAGTTTTATTGTTTGTTGACCTTTTCTCTTAGTCTGTGATACTTATCCCCTTTATATATTTTTTTCTATATATGAATCTACTCGAAACTAGAGTTCTTTCTTTAAATAAAAAGCAGAATGTACTTTTCAGTCTTTATTCTTTCTCAGTTAACAAGACTTAAAACCTGTGGTGGTTTCTTCAGTTTATCACATTAACATGACATTTTACTTGTTCTGAATTGGGAAATCATCCTTTTAGCTTTCTTAGTTTAACATCTGTAATCTTTTAGTTATTGGTTTTGATGAATATAGTGGTTGTATGACTTAGTTTTCAACTTTTTTTGTATGTTGTAGGTTTATTCTTCAATCTAAGGAGGTAATTCATAATCAGCTGTTGGAGAAACAGAAAATAGCAGAAGAAAAAATTAAAGAACTAGAGGTAAGTTTTTAGTGAATATTGATAATAGTCAATTTTCAGGAAAAAGTAAATCTCAAAGTCATTAAATTAAAGTGTGTTATTATGGCCTGAGGATTTAGCTCAGCGGCATAAGTGCCTGCCTTGCAAGCACTTGGTCATGAGTTTGATCCCCGGTACCGGTAAAATAAATAAATAAATAAATAAATAAAAAAAAATAAATGAAGTGTGTTATTACTATGGTTTATGTCTTTTTTAAAAAAAATCTAATTGTTTTAGAGCTATGAAGCAGTGATACTTGTGGTAGTATATAAAACAAAACAAAAACCAGTCTTTACCAGGGCAGTTTTAAAGATATGATGACAGTAATATGAGTATATTTTCTTTTTTGTCTTTGAATGGACATACACATTTCTAAAAACCACGAATAAAAGACCAGTATACTACATAGGTGTACTGGAGAGTGGCAGATGGGCAGGAGAGTGGATAGTAGCAGTTGTTAGAGGATCTTGGTTTCTCTTTTATATGTTGTAAATCCTTTAACCTAGATTAAGTTCTAAACAAGTATTAAATTATGAGCTATAACTTATTAAATGTCTGAAAGATGATGTTCTTATGAGGAAAATAAGACAAATAGTAAATCCTTTTCAGGTTTTCAATTTACTTTGCCAAGATCCATCAGAAGAATCATGATCTATGGTAGCTATATACTTATGAAACATATTTCTTAAATAAAACATGAAAAATTGAAGTTACTGCGTGAGCAGTAGACTGCAGAATAGATAATTGTGTTATCAAGTGTGAGAAGAGAATTCATCTTGTTGTGTATCTTGTTGAGCTCTTGTATAATCAGATGTGTTATCACTGAGCAGTAATCATTTGAAAACGCATCTTTTTTTTTTCTGAGTGAGCAGTTGATCTCAAAGGTAGGCTTAAAATCTTAAGTAATCTGTCTCTGTCTCTGTCTCTGTCTCTGTCTCTCTGTGCTGGAGATTAAGCCCAGGCTTTGTGCATGTTAGGCAAGTCTTTTACCACTGAGCTACATCTCCAGCCTCACTAATCTCTTTTAAGCAAGTTGCTGTCACCCAGGCCTTGTTGTTCCATAGAGCACAGGAAGAGAAGATCAGTTACAAGGGCTCTGGGATTTTCAGAATGGCTAATTAGCATTGACTTCGTTTTCAATGCACAAGCTGTATTAGCCCCTGTCATGAGTCAGCCTATCCTTTGAAGCCAGGCTTTGACTTCTCTATGAAAGTCCTAGGTGGCATCTTCTTCTAATAGAAAGCTATTTTGTCTGCATTGAAAGTCTGTTATAGCCATGCATGGTGGTGTTTACCTGTAATCCCAGCACTTGGGAGGCTGAGGCAGGAGGATCATGAGTTTGAGGCCAGCAGGGGCTACATAGTGAGTTCAGGGCTAGCATGGACTATAGATTGAGAGCCTGTCTCATCTGCCCTCCTCAAAAAAAAAAAAAAAAAAGTGTTGTTTAGTTTTTCTACTATTACTTATCTTATCCAGAGCTGCTGGACAGCTTGCTATAGCTTCTGTATCATCACTTGGTGCTTCACCTTGCACTTTGTGTTATGGAGCTGATTTATTTGCTTAAACCTTACGAACCAACCTTTATTATTTCAAACTTTTTTTTTTTTTGCAATTTCCTCATCGCTTTCAGCCTTCACAAAATTAAAGAGTTAGAGGCTTGCTTTGGTTTAGGCTTTAGCTGAAGGGAATTTGTGGTAAGTTTGATCTATGCAGATGACTAAAATGTCCTCCATATCAGCAGTAAGGCTGTTCTATTTTCTTACTCCTGTGTTCACAAGAGTAGCACTTTTCAACTCCTTCAAGAACTCCTTTGCATTCACAGTTTGGTAAGGAAAGGAAGAGATTTAGCTTTCAGCTTATCACTGAAAGCTTTTGGTTTTTACTATGCTTTCTGTCCTCTTCTTTTTTTTTTCCTTTCCCCTTTTCTTTTTTTCTTTTTTTTTCTAGGATACTGGGGATCGAACTCATGACCTCGTGTTTACCAAGCAAGCACTTGAGCTAAATCCCAGCCCTACCATGCCTTTCTCACTAAGCTTAATCATGTCTAATGTTTGATTTAAAGTCAGAGGCTTTGGACTTGTCATTTCCCTTAACACTTAGAGGGTTAACACTGTAGGGTCATTTTTTGCCCTAACTATCGTATTAGTTGTCAGGGAATAGGATCACCTGAAGAGAAAAGGAGAGCTGTGAGAAGAGCTGGTTGGTGGAGTGTATATTTAACAATTAAATCTGCTCTCTTCTGTGGATGTGGTTTGTGGCACTGCAGAACAATTAAAATAGTAACATCTAAGACAACTTATTACGGGGCTGGGGATTTAGTTCAGCGGCCTAAGTGCCTGCCTTGCAAGCGCATGGTCATGAGTTTGATCCCTGGTACCGATAAAAAAAAAAAAATGATAACTTATTACAAGTCACCTTAACGAATGTAATAGTAATGGAAAAGTTCATAAGATTATGCTAATTAAGACTATGGTAATTACTGAACCATGACAAGCATGAGAAAAAATGAGCATATTTTGTTGGAAAAATGGTGCAAAAAGACTTTTGCAACATAGGATTTCCACAGGCCTTGAATTTGTTAGAAATGAAGTGTATGCAAAGCACAATGTGAAGTATGTCTACTTTTCAATACTGCCCTAACCTGTATTTTTTAAAGTATCGGCCACTGTGTACTCCATTCTCTTCTTTGAAGCAGTCTTTTACTTTTTCTTTCCAATACTGTACTTGGAACTGAGCCCAGGACTTTCACACTGATTACATTCCTAGCCCTTTTTAAAATTTTTTATTTTGAGACAAGATCTCACTAAGTTTCCTAGGCTGGTCCTGAACTTGTGATCTTTCTTGTCTCAGATTCCCAGAGTGCTGTGATTACGTCTAGCAGTCTTTTAGTTTTATACAGCTACACCTTTGGGGTTTTGTTAATTCAGCCTGAGATCTATGCATGTGCACACATTCACTGTGTATTCATACATACACATTAAATTACAGTGTTCAAATTTTCTGTTTCTGATTTTTCTGCTGCTTATTCAGTTTGTCGATGAGGAAGATAGAGACTTCCCTCTATGATAGTATTTATAAATTCTTTTTAGTCTATCAGTTTCATGGACAGTGGTATTCAGAGGCTATTAGTGTGCAAGTGCTCATTGTTCAGTGTACCCAGCTCAGGGCTTTTATTTTGTTTTATAGTTTTAGGAATTTCTCAGCTCTTTCAAAGATAGCAGTCTGTTGAATTCTGGTTTTTATTGTTGGTGTGAAAAGTCATCTGTCAGTCATATTGTTGATTTGTCTTTCTTTCTGTATTCTCTCATCTTTAAAGTTTATCTGGAATGTGTTTTGGTGTGATTTTAACTTTTTCTTAACCCCACTTGGAATTTGTTGAATTTCCTGAATCTAAGAATAGTATATTTCATCAGTTCTGGAAAATTCTTATTTTCTAATACTTTATTTTGAGAGTCTCTCTGTGCAGTTCAGGCTAGTCATATAGCCCAGGCTGGTCTCAACTCATGACAATCCTCCTACCTCAGCCTGTCCTGAGTGCTGGCTTATAGTCATGTGCTACCATGTGTGGCTTCTTACTTTGTTTAATAATCATAATTCCTCCTGGAATTTATTCCCTCTTTCAACTGGCTGTTACCACTATCTTCAGTAGCATTTTAATTTTTTTTTTAATCTCTAGCCTTCTCCTTTTTACCCTTTATGCATATTTAAGTTAAAATGACCTTTCTAAAATGTTAAATCTGGTTATGTTACTCTGTATAAAACCATCATTCTTCCTAGGGTAAAGTTCAGACTTCTGAACATACCTTCAAGACTGTGTATGAAATGATTCCTATTTATTTCTCTTCCTCATTTCCTCTGCCTTCACTTAGTGCTATAAGTTCCAGCCATGCAGAAATATTCTATTTTAAAGCTTTTTATACTTCGTTTTCACAAGATCTTTGGAAAGAATTTCCCACCACCTGGGTACTTCGTCCTGTTTTTACTTGCTTTCTCCCACTTTGTTTACTAATCCTTCAGATCTTAGTACAGGGCTGCTTCTCCTGCGAAGCATTTTCTCCTTTTTCATTCTTAAAATTATGTGCTGTTTCCTTGAGCTCCCAGATTACTTTAGCAGCTTCTTAGCACAATGTAGAAACTTGGGAATAAACTATCACCAGTTGAAGTAAATCACAAATATGGAGTCAGGAATATAGTTCAAGTGGCACAGTGTGTGCAGCACAAAGTCCTTGAGTTTGAGTCTAACCAAAACCAAAACAAACAAAGAAAAAACAAATATGATTTCCTATTATTTGGAAAGCTTGATACAGATTCAAAATTCTAAATGGGTTTCCTCAAGGCCTTCTATAATTGCTTCTCCTCTTTTCAAATTCAGTGTTTTCTTCTGAATCCTAGTATTTCTTGCCAGTCCAACACATTTTGTCTTTATCTTCAGTCATTGTCCTTGTTATTGACATTATAGTCATCAGTTTCTATCTTTATATACCTTGCAATGAAATGGGAAAGACACAATTTATACAAAATCCTATAGAGAAAGGACAAGTTATTTCCTTTTTGCAAGTTTTCATTTCTAAAAGAATACATTTCTTTTACTTTGCCTCACAGGTCCAGTTTTGTTTTTTTTTTTTTCCCGGGGATCAAACTCATGACCTAGTGCTTGCCAGGCAGGCACTTATGCTACTGAGCTAAATCCCCAGCTCCAACAGGTCCCTTTTTTGACTAACATGTTCCTGCCAGTTTGAATCAACAATGGTACATACATGACTCTTCCATTGACAGTGGTATAAATGGGTCTAATCACTTTTATTAGTATTTTTACTAGTAAAATTAATAAAAAGTGTATAATTGAACAGAATCTAGTTATTTGCTTGAATTTGAGTAATTACTGCTCAAATATAAATACATGCTAATACCAATTAAAATTATTACAGTAGTCACATTTGTTTCATTAAATTAAAAGAAATTTATTTACATTTGTGAGTTTCTTTAAAACATTTTATACATAGAGGCAACTAATTTGCACAGTGTGCAAAACATTGTAATGTGTTTGGCTATTTTTGTGGCCATAGTAGCACGTGGGTTTTTTTGAGACAGGGTCCCCTTGGGTAGCCCAGCCTGGCCTCAAACTCATGGCAGTTCTCCTGCTGCAACCTCCCAAATGCTGGGATTACAGGCGTGTACCATCTCACCCAGCTAGCACCTGATCTTTCCTTTCCTTTCCTTTCCTTTCCTTTTCTTTCCTTTCCTTTCCCTTTTCCCTTTTCCCTTTTCCCTTCCCTTCCTTTTCTTTCTTCCTTTTTAAAAAATCCATTTTATTTAAAAAACAAATTTGAAACACAACCATTAGGGGACACCAATTGTACATACATTGCACATACTGCCATTCCCAAATCAGTCACTGAGAGCACAAAACATCTGCATTCAGTTGTCTGAAGAGTACCAGCGCAAACCTTTCTCTTCAGTGAACTCAGAGAAATCAGTAGTATAACTATATTTGTGGGTTTTTTCAACTTCTCACACTAGTGAGATAATACAGTGTTTATACACGTGTGTCTGATTTATTTCACTTAGGAGTATGGTTTCAAGTTAGCACCTGTTCAGTAACATTCTTGATGTCACTTGTGTGTTTCTTGTTGATCCTAAAACAGCTTTCATAAAGCAGATGTTTTTTGACTAATTTGCCTCTGTGGCATTTCTTCATGGGTTAATAGTTTATCAATAATTAGTTCTCTAAATTTTAACATGGAAATCTTACAAATACCCCACTGTTGGTATATATGTAGTATGCATTTATGATTGTTGTACCATAGATTAGTTGCGTTATGGTTTTTTGGGTACCATTTTAATGTTTTCCTTAAACTATAAAATGGTAGTATCTGGTCTGCTAAATCAGTACTTTTTTTTTTGTTTTGTTTTGTTTTTTTGCATTATTGTAATCAAAGATTTCGTGAGAAGCAGTACAGGCAGCCCAGTGAGACAGACAGTGATGTATTTGCTACTGATAGTTTAAACTGTCAGATGGGACAGTCCTGCATGTACCACCAGTAGGTTCAAGCTGGCAGACATGTGTTCTTAACTTGTTTTACTAGATTGGTTTGTGTATGCTTCCTTACCCTCTACCAAAGTCTGTGGACAGCACTGTGGACAAAATTTTTCTGTGACACAAGTATTGTTCTGACTCAAATTGTTTGACCTAAGAGCTTATCTTCCTGGTATTTCTTAGACTCTCTTTTACTTAACAGAGCTCTTCTTGTTTCTTTATGTTTGTTTTCTTATGAGGTTTCCCTTTGGTTTGGTCTTTGAATCTGTTAACTGTTCATAGTACTCTCATGCCAGGTGCCTTGTCAGTCAATCTGGTGGCCTTGGCTACTGGCCTCTTTCTCTTGCAGGGTACGTGTGGAGGTCCTGTTGATATGGAGTGGTATTCTTTACTAGGAAGGTAAAGATAAGCACTCAGCAGTGGGGGTTCAGTCTTTTTTCCCCTAAAATTTGATATTTACATTGTAATATTCCTATGTTGTGTTTTCAGACTATAATCATTTTAATGGAACTAATTGGGAAGCATTTCCATAATAGGCTGACAATATGATAATGTTTTTTAGATTTTTATCTTTCCTTCATCAAAGTGATAGGTTAAATTTTGGGAAAGGACCACCATCATTTTATCCAAATGATGGATCAAAGATGCTGTTTCTGTTCATGAGAAAATATAAAACATTGGCTTTGGGAGAAAGAGTATCATATTATTTATGTCATTACTTGAAGAAATTCTGTATTTAAAAAAATTTTTTTTTTCACAAAACACAATCCCTGATCAAAATGCCATCATTTTTCATAAAAATTAACATTTTAATTTTTACTTTTCTGTAGAAATACAGAAGACTCAGAATACTCTATACAACTTTGATAAAGGAATAAAATTAGAGCTCCAACCCTCCCCAATCCCACGACTTATCACAAAGTTATACCCCAGTTATGACAAAATGGAATTGATATCAAGAGAGACAAACGACCACGGTATCAATATGAAGTCCCAAAATAGATATGCATATAACAGACAATTGATATCTGGTGAAGATGCAAAAGCAGTTAAGTGGAAAAGGATTGTACCTTCAGTAAATACACTGGAACAACTGGATATCCATGTGCAAAAAAAGCCTTCAAACCTTATAGCACATCAAAAATTTCTTAAGACATCCAAAAGTCAACTCAAAATGGCTCATAGTGAGTTAGTTAAAGTAAAGGCAATTGTGACCTGAGTCATTGCTTTGGCTGAGGGTCATTCTCTCTTAGACAAAAAGACTGGGACAAGGTATAGAAAGGAATGCAGACCCTACACTACACAGGTGTTCAGTGAAGGGAAGCATTGAATTTGCTTCTGAACAGGTCATGTGGATGGTAAAGGAGGCCATTAATGCTTTTTTAACTATCTTAACTTTTTTAATATACATGTATGTACACATATACATGTTTTTTCTTTCAGCTTGTCATACTAATGAAGCAATGTGATGTTTACACATGTGTGTCTTATTTATTTCACTAATAAGTATGTTCTCAAGGTGCATCCATTTACCTGTGAAAGTGTCCAGTTTATCATTCCATTGTATAGAAACACCACATCTTTTTTATTTATTCTTTAATCGATGGGCATTTAGGTTGTTTCTAAAATCTGGCTATTATAAACTGTGCTGCCATAAATGGGTGCACATACATATATCACTGTGGTATGATGTTCTTAATTTTTTGGGAAGATACCCAGAAGAGGAATAGCTAGGTCAAATGGAACATCTAGTCCTAGTTGTTTGAGGAATCTCCACACAGATTTCCACAGTGGTTGCACCAATCTGCATTCCCACCAACAGTGGAGGAGGGTTCCTTTTTTCCCCACAACCCCTCCAGCATTTGTTATTGGTTGATTTCTTAATACTAGCCATTCTTTCTGGAGTGAGATGGAATCTCAGTGTTGTTTTAATTTGCATCTCTTGAATGACCAGTGCTATTGAACGTTTTTTTACGTATTTATTTGCTGTTTGTACTCCTTCATCTGAGAAGTGTGTGTTCATCTCAAATGCCCATTTTTAGGTTGGGTCTTTAAAATCTGGGAGGACTTGAAAATATTGACAGTAACTTTTAAAAGAAGATATGTACATAATGTAACATATATTGTTATTAGAAAAGTGCAAAACCAAAAAAAATTTTTTTTGAGATGGGATCTTGCATTAATAGTTCAGGTTGACCTCAAACTCCCAATCCTTCTGCTACCCTGGTGTCCTAGATGTGCTTCACCATACCAGGTGGAAGAAGCAAAGAAAAAAACTTGGTGTTGGGGGTTGTTTTGGAGACAGGGCCTTGCTATGTATTTCAGATGACCTCAAATTCACTATATAGTCCAGGCCGGCCTCAAACTTGAGGCGACCCTCCTGCCTCAGTCTCCCAAATGCTGGGATTAGTGCACCACCACATGCAGCTTGGAGAAGCAAAGTTTTAAAAAATAACAGGAATATAATTGTTTTGGTTGGAATCATGATTTTTATGAATCTCATTAGTCTTTAGTTTTTTGAGACAGGGTCTTGCTGTGTAGTCCAGACTGGTCTTACAGCTTTCCTCATCTTTTTAGCCATAGGAAGGAAATTAGTACAGTAAGTGTTAACCTCTTTTATAGTTGCAAAAACTTAGGTTCCCCATTTGGATGACCTTACAAATCTTAACTTTTGAGAATCCTGGAAGTAGCCATAAACTTGCAGTGATATGTTTGAATGTATTTTGACCATCATTCCCTTATGTTCTCTTTTGTTTTAGTTGGGGACCAACCAGTTACTGTTTCAGGTCATTTGTCTTCAACCTGAAGTCTCTGTCATTTTTTAGGAACAGGCATATACTGGTTAACCACCTTCCTTCCCTTTTGTTTATCTGCAGCAGGGCTCCCACCCTTTCCGCCACCCTGATGATTAGCTCAGCAATGACAGAATAGTAAGGAAACCCAGGCCTTCTGGATCCTGGCTTAATGCCACTGCTGATGCAAAGTGTTGCAATTCCAGGACTGTTTAATAGCTCTCTAGCTCAGGCTATGGTTGAAATTGAAACATTATGTAAAGTTCTATCTCAGTGTTCCGACTTTCCCACAAAAATGACAATTTTGGTCAAACACTGATTCTTGAAATAAGTAGGAAGGAAAGTGATGAGAGAACTGGATAGGAGGTACCTGTGACACTGCAGTTGGCTAAGTTCTAATATTGTGGTGAGAACTTGTTCTGGAGGAATTCCCGTGATGGAGGAAATTTTACTCTGCATGTTGAGGGTGATTTTTTTTTGCCCCTCTAGCATGGGTTACACTTGGATGAATGTCCAATTTTGTTCTAGGGTCTTCATTTTTGAGCTGGGTGTACTGGTGCATTGGAGGTAGTATGAGGTAGACATTTATATATATGATTCTTTTGTGTTTTCAGTTAAGAGAGGAAGGCAGATTACAAGCAGAACCAGTGATAGAATGTTTTAAAAATATAAAGTATGCCTAATGGTTCAACTGGTTACATAACTCAGTTTAGAATTCATTAAAATATTTGTCATTATTTCATAGTGAAATATACATTTATGAAAATATGTGCAAAATTTGTGCACACATGTGTGCGTGTTTGTGTGTGTGTGTATTTTTTAAGTACCACCAGGCTAAGAAATCATGGGTCAGACACCAGAGCTGCCTCATCATGTATTTTTTCCCACTCCTTGATCATACTGCCATTCCTGCCAGCTCACTTGCCATGCTAACTTATGTGATAATTATTTCATTTTCACAAAATGTAATTTTATTGTCTTTAAATGTATCCTGAAAAACGTTAGTTTTGCCTATATGGACTTGGTGAACAAAATCACTCTATATTCTTTTTTGGCCTTTCTTCTTTTGCTCAACACCTATTTTAAAGTGTGTTACTTGATATTCTGTTCATTTTCACTGCTATCTTATATGCTGTTATATAGAAGTAGCAGGCAGACAGTACATGTTTACTCTTAAAAAATCAAGATGTTCTTATCTTTACTTCTACCTCTACTTCTTGTTAGGAGTGTTATTTTCAGAGACCACCCCACCCCAGGAGAGTTTTGAGTCTTGGAAAGAAGTACAAAATGTCTCTGTGCTCTAAAAATTAACTTAGTGATTTCCTACCATCAGTAGTTGCTTAAATAGCTAGGCATTTAGGGATTTTTTTTTTTAAGAAAGTAAATGTCAAAGTTATCAGCCTAATCTCTCTGTCTCTCTCTGTCTCTCTCTGTCTCTCTCTGTCTCTGTCTCTCTCTTTCCTTTCCCCTTTCCCCTTTCCCCTTTCCTTTCCTTTCCTTTTTCCTTTTTCCTTTTTTTTTCCTTTCCTTTCCTTTCCTTTCCTTTCCTTTCCTTTCCTTTCCTTTCCTTTCCTTTCCTTTCCTTTCCCCTTCCCCTTCCCCTTCCCCTTCCC